>CAUYQV010101695.1:0-16465 GCA_963574575.1 Galagoides demidoff
AAAATGTTACGGACTTGTTGACCAGAGAACAGCAGGAGCAGAGTTCTAGAGGCATGAGTGAGAAAGGCTCGGGCAAGCTGCTGCTGATGGTCCACTCTGCCATGCATTGGACTGTGGGTAAAAATACAGAATTACGGCAACACCACATCTGTCCTCTTAGAATTTGGTGAAGATCATACTTTCTGATGCCAAAGAAAAGAAGATAGGGCCCAAGAAGGTAACTGACCATTTAACAGATTGTGGGTGAAACCCCTGGAACACTAGCATCTGCTATCAGGGCCCAGTGGAGTGATTGGAGTGTTGGAAAGCCAGGTTCTTCTACAGTACCAAAGAACAGCTGGCCCAGTCATAGGAACCCTGGAATCCCTATGCAGGAACTCAGAAGGCTCATGCGTGTAATGTTCCTTAATATAAAGATGTACCATCAGCCCGATACTGAATTGTTTTCTCACAGCTCCCACAGGGTGAATGAATGTTGATGAAAATCTGTTAGCCAACTTAAAAGCAAGACCAAGTATAGAAAATACCCAGAATAGTCTCCAACCCCAAAGCATGTCTGTACCCTGATTCATTCTGTCTAAAGCACTTCATCCTTTGGGTTATTCCACAAACACAGCAGAATGTCAGCAAAGTGAAAGGCCTTGTGGGGAGGCTGCAGGGAGCAAAAAAGCACATTAGGTGCAGCAGCTGCAGGTGTGGAGTTCTGGGCTGCTAGGGATGGACCTTAGGAACAGATATGATTGTGCCCAGAAATACTTTTCTTTTTTTTTTTTTAGCAATTAATATACACAGCGATGATGGAAATACTTTTCTACTGGATGGTGAAAGAGAGGGAGTACTCCTGGGAGAGTGAGGGGGCATATTATACAAATGGTAAATAAGCGTGGGATAAAACTCACCTTCAGGAAGCATTTTTCTCCCATTTTTTTTCTTTAATGAGATATCCAGTGCTGGGAGGATATGGTGAGATAGAAGCACATAAGCTGTGCTCATGGAAGTACTAATTACTATGGCATTTTTGGAAAGTAATTTGGCATCCAGAACCTTATATCCATCTAGTTTGAATCTCTGGTTAACTGAACTGGGGATCTTACCTGAAGGAATCATTACAGTTGCAAAGACCATGGTCATCTGCCACATAAATGAAGTTTCAGTCAATGATAGACCATACACACAACAGTGGTCCAATAAGATTTTAATACCATGTTTTTCCTGTACTTTTTCTGTATTTGGATATGTATAAATAGAGCATTGAGAATAGTCACATGCCACATAGGTTTGTAGCCTAGGTGTGCAGCAGCCTATATGATCTAGGTTTGTGTAAGGACACTGTGATATTCCCACAGTGACAGAATCACCTGATGATGTATTTCTCAGAATATATCACCATCCCTAAGGAAAACATGCTTATATTCTCAAGGATATTCATTGCCTCCATGTTTGTGGTAGTGGAAATAACCTGAATATTCCATATTAGGAATATGGTTAGATTTATATGGAATGTAACAGAATAGATTATGATGTGGCCAGTTTTTGCATTTCCCATCTTTTGTGGGAATATTATTATAACATAGATTAAGCAGGAATACAAAGTCATATAATGTATATGTGTTTGTTTATAGCTAAGGGGAAAATGCATTGATAGGAATAGGACATAATGGGCAGTGCTCGCAGCTCAGTGGGTAGGGAGCCAGCCACATACACCCTGTCTGGCGGCTTCAAACCCAGCCTGGGCCAGGTAAACAACAATGACAACTGCAACAACAAAAAAATTGCCAGACGTCGTGGCAGGTGCCTGTAGTCCCAGTTACTTGGGAGGCTGAGGCAAGATAATTGCTTAAGCCCAAGAGTTGGAGGTTGCTGTGAGCTGTGACTCTATGGAGGGTGACATAGTAAGACTCTATTTCAAAAAAAGAAAGAAAAGAACAGGAAATAAGTCTGTTATTCCAGGTTTCTCTTGGTGAGGAGTTGATGGGTAAGATTTTTTTTTGTTTTTTTTGAGATAGAGTCTCAAACTGTTGCTTTGGGTAGAGTGCTGTGGCATCACAGCTCACAGCAACCTCCAATTCTTGGGCTTCAGCAATTCTCTTGCCTCAGCCTCCCAAGTAGCTGAGACTACAGGTGCCCACCACAAGACCTGGCTATTTTTTGGTTGCAGTTGTCATTGTTGTTTTAGCTGGCTTGGGCCAGGTTCAGACCCACCAGCCTCAGTATATGTGACCAGCTCCTTACCTACTGAGCCACAAGCGCCGCCAATGGGTAAGATTTTGATATGGAAGAGAAGGGATATTTCAGATATTTGTTGTTGGTTTTTTACCTGGAACATTGGGAAGAGAACTCTCTGAGCCATGCACAGACAAGGTTTGCATGAGAAGACCTGCTATATGTGGGAAATGGTGATTTGCTTTGGCTGGAGGTGGAGTCAGAAGTGAAGAACAGGGCTCACACTTGTAATCTTAGCACTTTGGGAGGCTAAGGTGGGAGGATCACTTGAGGCCAGAAGTTCAAAAAGTAAAAAGCAGGCCCAGAATAGATGAAAGGTTCTTTTAAGCACTTTGGGAGGTAAGTGAACCTGACCTTGAAGAGACTGAGATAGCAGTTTACAGAAAGAAAAACCTTGAACATGGAGAAGATTACATAATATGTATACTCTTTCTGAAGCATTAATTCCTTCATGTCTTTTCCAGGTTCAGATTCAGAACAAGAAAGTGGACATCTCTAAGGTCTCCTCCAAGTGTGGGTCCAAGGCTAACATCAAGCACAAGCCTGGTGAGTGGCACCTCCCTTGCCCAACCAGGATTTCCAGGATGGGTGGGCCAGCTGCATAGCCCTCTGGTGGGAGGGTTTCCTCTATGCTCCTTTATCATTCCATAAAGACTCAATTGAGTTTCCTCCTACCCAGCATACAGTAGTATATACAGCACAGCCCTCAGTTCCTGTCAGAGAGGGGGAGTTAGGATGTTAACCTCTCCATGAAGGAGGAAAAGTCTGTAAAGCCTGCCATTTGCACAGGCACTCTGAGCACCTGCCATGGGCATTACACTATTGGCCTAGACCTGGGGGAAATATGTGCTCTAGGCTGAGATGAGTATTCTAGGAGCTAATACTGACGAACTTTGTAGAGAGCAATGGTTGGGACTCAACTTGTCAGATTCAGGAGGAAAGGGTGTTCCCAGCAGTGAAGTATGAGCCACTAGCCCTGTAGGAAGATTGTAGGAAGAGCTTGCAACTGCAGCAATTCAGAGTTTCCTTCCAGCAACACAGCTGGTCCAGCACCTAGCAGCCTCATGTGTCCTGGTTCCTGGATCTATAGCAGTTTCGAGGTAGGGATTGCTAAAGCAGCAGGCACATTAGCTGACAAATAGGGTGTCTTAGAAGGCCAGCCACCATCAGCCAGTTAAGGTGAAAGCAAAGAAAATACCTCTTTCAACAAAGAATGATCCAGTTTAAAATATGCTCTATTTAAGAGATCAAAATAGTTTGGTCCTTAACTAAACTTCAATTTTTTTTTTCTTTTGTCTGGAAAACCTACTTTTGTGAGATGCTTTCTTCCCTAGTGACACTGAGTCATTTAAGGTCTAGTTTTTGCCAGTGCTGGAACTCCAGTGTGTGGGAAACCTGGAGACCTTAGCCAAAAGCTGGGCATTGAGGTCTACAGTGTAAGCAGAGAGGAGGATGGGAGAGCCAGAGAAGGGCTCAAAAGGAAGCCATGCTACTGGGCCTTGGGAGCCACTGGGTGCCTGGTAAGCTCTAAGCCATGCCCTTGGATACATCACCTTCCTTGCCTGTTCCAGCTTGAGGGTGCTAGATCCTGAGCCTGATTTTCTCCATGTCTCCCCGTGCTCAGCTCACAGCTTTGAGGCCATCCTCTGATTTTTACTGTTCCTTCTTTTCACTACAGTGTGATTCTGTGAAAGGGCTAGACAGTTTTTATACCCTGTCCCTGGCAGTCACTTGCTGGGTGTTGACTCTTTTCCAGCATCAGTTTTAGCAACTGTCAAACAAGGATCAGGACCCTGATAGACAGGACATTCCTGAGATTTCAGTGTGGCTGTGCCTCATACACTAGGGATGTGGCCCAGTTAGCCGGAGGGGTCATCGCAGTGCCAGGGGAATCAGCGGCAGCTGCTCATCTTGGCACATTTGAGAGTTTCTCCCTAGAAGCTGTGCTATGCTCTTTGGGCCCACCGAGGATGACTGTCCTTTATGGAAGTATTCACACTGACTGGATGGAGGGTATTTCAGCCTCACCTTGATAAGAGAAACCCCATTTGGACAAGCTTGTTCACTGTTCCTCCTTTGACCCCAGAGCCCAATGGGCCACATTTTCCCTATTTCCAGATTGGACATATTACTAGTCCCTGGCCAAGCCACATTTCTATTCCAGACTCCTGGCTTTGCCTGCTCTGCCACCCCTAGTGACCAATTCCTTTTTGGTTCTAGGTGGAGGAGATGTCAAGATTGAAAGTCAAAAATTGAACTTCAAGGAGAAGGCCCAGGCGAAGGTGGGATCCCTCGATAATGTGGGCCACCTACCTGCAGGAGGTGCCGTGAAGGTAGCAAGTGGGTCACCTGGGAGACACAGCTAGGGAGGGTGGAGACTGTGCAGCTAGGGTCAGGGTCCCAGCAGGTAGGCACCTGTCACCGCCCCTCAGTATCTTCAGGAGTCATACATTCACCCACACCATTGCTGTTTTCTCATTGTCCATCATCAGACCTGAGTGAGGCAGGAGAGGTGTAAAGGCCCTAGCCCTGCTGTCTCTCACCTATCAGCTAGAGGCAGAACCTTGCTCCTGAGAGCCATGGCCTGCCTTCCTTATTTGAGCCCATCCCAGCCATTTTTAGAGGGACTGTGGACTGGGGCACAGGTCACCACAAGGTGAGCTCTCAACTGTTTCATGGAGGAGGGGATGTGAGTTCATTCCTCTTGTCAGGCTCTATTCCTGGCCTGAGAGCAGAACAGCACATTTTCACCTGCCAGTGACAGCAGGTGGCCTCTAGAGGCCTGCATGTGGCCTACACCACCCAGAGCTCCAAGAGAGCTCTCAAGGCAGAGCTTCCCATTCTGTGACAGGCTGGGCCTCTCCTCCCTTCCCTCTCTCTCCTCTTTTCCTCCCTTCCTCCTTCCACAATACTCTGAGACTTTGTGTGCCAAGATATTGTCTGTCCTCTGTTTATGTCATCAGCAAGTAGGGGATACCTCTGGGGCAGCATCTTGCAGGCTTCCAAGCAGGAGGATCTTTGCAGCTGGCCAGGGAAGGAGCACGAGGGAGAGGATATGAGAGCAGCTGCTTAGGGCCTCTGCTGCTACCTCTGCCCGCCCAATGCCAGGCACTCCCATTCCTTTTTCCCATCCTATCTCGGCACTTTGATGCTTTGATTCAAGCCCCAGTCAGCTTTTGTAACCACTTGGGCGGGGGGAGCTCCTAGCTGTCATGGACTCTCAGTTCATGTCCCCCACACCTTGTGCTATTATTCAGTCTGTTCTGAATCAAGTCTGTCTCAGTAGGGCATTAACTCAACTTTACCCAGGCCACACAGCAAGTGGTTGCAGACCAGGATTCACACCCAGCTTTTTCTTTTTCTTTTCCTTTTTTTTTGAGACAGTGTCACTATGTCGCCCTCGGTAGAGTGTCATGGCATCACAGCTCACAGCAACCTCAAACTCCTGGGCTTAAGTGATTCTCTTGCCTCAGCCTCCTAAGCAGTTGGGACTACAGGCGCCCACCACAATGCCTGGCTGTTTTTGCTATTGTCATTGCAGTTGTTGTTTAGCAGCCCCAGGCCAGGTTTGATCCTGCCAGCCTTGGTGTATGTGGCTGGTACCCTAACCATGCACTCTTTCCTTTATTCACATTACCTCCCTTTATTATTTCCAGAATTATTTTTCTAATACAGAGGTCTGTTTCTTTTACTGTTTGTTTGTTTGTTTTTGAGACAGAGCCTCAAGCTGTCCCCCTGGGTAGAGTGCTGTGGCATCACAGCTCACAGCAACCTCCAACTCCTGGGCTCAAGCGAGCCTCCTGCCTCTGCCTCCCAAGTAACTGGGACAACAGGCGCCCGTCACAACACCTGGCTATTTTTTGGTTGCAGTCGTCATTGTTGTTTGGTGGGCCCGGTCTGGATTCGAACCTACCAGCTCAGGTGTATGTGGCTGGTGCCTTAACCGCTGAGTCACAGGGACCGAGCCTCTTTTATTGTTCTAATTAAAAACCACAGTGGAGTCTCCTTTGTCACTTTTTGGGCATTCAGGATATAAGCTTTCCAGCTCACCAGTGGCCTCCAACTGTTATTCTCTCTCTCTCTGCTGCCATATTCACACTGAATGTTTAGTGTCCCCAAAATGTCTTCCTCTTATGAACCCTCCAGGCCCTCAAAGTTCCCCTGGGTCTTATGCCTCCTAGATACCTTCCTTCCTCCCCTGGGTTCCTGGACCCCAGAACAGTGCCTAGGACAGAAGAAGCCTCAGGATCTATGGAACATGACCAGATATGAGTTACTGACTATTTTTTGAGCTGTACAGGGAGGGAGAGCTGGCAGACCTTGTGCCCGGGACCAGCCTGACTAGTCTGTGGCACAGCTGCTTCCCAGGCAGGTCGAGACCCATTTTCTGAAGGTTGCTCTGCAGGCTTGTTGCTGCCTCTTTGTTGTCATACCTACTTTTTATTTGGCCCTCGCCTTGGTGAGAGGCATGGCACCTTTTCCCTCAGAGACACTTCACAAAACCTTGTGTGCCATGCGGTGAGGTTCTAAGAATGTCACTAGCCCACTGCTCCCAACCTCAAGTTGGTCTCCCAGACAGGGGTATGAGCAGAGCCAGGTGCTGCCCAGTCTAGATTCTCCAGGTGACTGCACATGAGCCAATGGGTGCTGGGATGGGGGGACAGGGACTGTGTGTAAAAGCCACCACCATCACCACATTCCACTCCCTCCCCAACTGACCCTGCACTGTCTTCCCCGCTGTTTCATTGTAGACTGAGGGCGGTGGCAGCGAGGCCCCTCCGTGTCCGGGCCCCCCTGCTGGGGAGGAGCCGGCCATCTCTGAGGCAGCGCCTGAAGCTGGCGCCCCCACTTCAGCCAGTGGCCTCACTGGCCCCACCACCCTCTCAGGGGGTGGTGACCAAAGGGAGGCCCAGACCTTGGACAGCCAGATCCAGGAGACAAGTAAGTGGCTGGGCTCAGCCTGAGGACCAGCCAGGGGCCCTGCCACTGGCCACAAATTGAAACTCCTTTGTTGTTTGACTAGTGTGGCCTAAATTTTAACAAAGTAACCTTTTATTTTCCAGGCATCTAATGATGACATTCTGGTCTCGTCTTCCGTCTCCCCTGTGTTCCCCCTCTTGTCTCCCCCTCTCCCTCCTTTCCTCCCTTGTCACTGCAGATTGAGACCTACAGGCTGACGTTCCGAGCAAACGCCAGGGCCCGCACCGACCATGGGGCCGACATTGTCTCCCGCCCCCCCCACTTCCTTGGTGGGCCCAGCTCAGGCTCTCGGGCCCTAGGCTCTCTCTCCCGGGCTGTCCACTAGACCTGTGAGCACTGGGGCTCTGGGCAGCCCACTGGGTCCTTCTTCCCTCCTGCCTCGCTTGCCCAGGGCAGCTGTAGTCTGGCCCCCACACCTCCTTTCACTCCCTGCCCCAGGCCCATCTCCCTGCTTCGCTCTTGTCCCTTCACTGTGCCACTGCTGGAGGAACAAGGGAGGGAAATGGGGGGGCGGGGGTAAGAATGCTATGGTGGGATCTAGGAGGGGGGAACAGGGTTTCAACCTCCTTTGTTTGGTTTTTTTGGACCAAACCTCAAAAAAACTGACATGCCTTCCCTCCTCCCTGGATCTACCTGGAGGGAAGAGTGGAGGCGGATTCCAAGTGATGACTGGATGCTGACCACGTCCCCTAAAGCCTGCTAAGCTACGACCCCTCCCTTAACCCCACAATAGCGCCCACCACTCAGGTGGTTTTTGGTCTCTCTTGCTGCCCTGCCCCAAGTTAGTCAGGGGTCAGTGCTGCCTGGCCCTGCTGCTTACCATACCTGCCTAGCTGTTGTTACACTTTTTTCTTGTTTTATCCTTTTATTTTCTAATAACCTATAACTGGTGGAATAGTTTTGCAGGTTGATGCCATGTGTAAATGAAAGTCCTCAGTAGGTGTTAAAGGAAACAGAGGGGAGATCCTTAAGCCTCCACCCAGGAGGATGCCAGGCTGGGCACCTTAAGAGCCCTGGGGATGGTTTCAGTAGGGAAGTGAGGTGAGGCGGCTGTGGCTTGTGAGCAGGTCAGGCACAGTAGGGGCTGGTCAGTGTGGACTGGTGGTTTGGCATTTTGTGTGTATGCTGCTTTTCTAACCAAGAGGCTGGTTTGGACATCTCTGTCACATTCCCTGGGATCTGTGGTCTGACCTAGTATACAAGGCCAGAGCTAGAGACAGGAAAGGGCCACGAAGTCCACAATCCTTCTGACCTATACCTGTGGCCTAGGACACTCAAGCCCTCGTGTCTAGGGGAGCCTGAGATGTCCAGAACTCATGTGGATAGTGGTGAATCAGGTCTGCAAATTAAAAAATAAAAGGCATGAAACTGAGGCCACTCTACTTCCCAATAAGACTTACAGAGGGAGGAGAGGTGAGGCCAGCCTGCAGGGTGTGTCCCAGCGAGGCCTAGTCTTGGGATGTCTGCAATAATGAGAAATCCCGGGAATTGTATTGACACAAAGATTCTTATTGCACTTGTATTTTTTTGTATTAAAGTTTGCATGGTTTCTAATAAAGGATTAAAACATAAGTTTGTAGTGAAATGGCCTGAGAGTTTCCAAGGACTTCTCTGGAGGGGCATTTGCTGCAGTGCAGATTTGCCTCTGAGGAGGGTGCCTCAGACTTAGGCCCTAGGGCCTTCTTCTCACCTTTTACCCCTCACTGCTCCTGGCAGAAAGGTACTCTACCTAGGTTCAGGTGATCCCTGTGGACAGCAAGGGCAACCGTGTGCCTGATGGGTCCTCCTCCTTTCTGAGGTAGTTTTCCTGGGGCGGTTTGACATCAACTCCTCCAGCACATACCAAGAAACCTCATGGGGTTTGTGGAAAAGTGCTGCCTGAGCCAGTGGGACCAGCTTTCCTCCATAGTCAGAATGCTTCAACCATGCAAGGGACATTAAAGAGCACCAACCAGTGTCTTGTCAGCAGGAGGAAGTGGCAAGATGAAACTAGGGATAAGGAGGCAATGGGGGTTGTTGGGTGGCAAGGAGACAAAGCAAGGGTAACAGCACAGGGCCTAAAGGTACCTGCTCCCCTCTATTCTGTTGATCCCAGGATCATGAAAATGCTGAGGTTGACAACAGGTTCCCAGTCCTTCCACTCCTTTGGCCAAGAGGAGTAGGGGGCAGGTAACCCAAGTGGGAAGCTCTCTAGGTAGAATAGCAGGCATGGTCAGTGTTCTTAGAGGTTGTCTGATCACAGCTCCTTTGAAGGGTCCCACAGGCCAGAGAACCTGAGAGGGGTGGCCTGACAGGTGGGGGATCAGAAGCCCCTACGTGATGTACCACTCTGCAGCCATTTGAGTGTGGGACATTTCTGTACTTCTCCATTTGCTTATGGTTCAGCCATTACCCATGTCAGTCTGTGATTCTATTGTAACAATTTTAAGAGTAAATAAAGCTGCCTGATGTCCCACCATGCAGCCTCTCTGCTGCTTCTGTATGCCTCGATCTGTCTCCAACTGTAACATCTTGGTCCTACACCCCGGGCCCTAAGAACGCAGTGCAGCGTGCACTGTCTGGATGACCTGAGCACTCAACCCTCTCAACTGTGAATCTGTGGATACAGCCATGGGAAAATACTATTGTGCTGTGGCAACACTAATAAGGGGTAAAGGTCTAAGTGTGCCTGGGCCACCTGTGAAGCTCTCCCCTAAACTGCCTGGGAAGGGGCTACTCAGAAGTTGCTACACCTATCAGAGCAGCTGTGCCAAGAAACTGGGCTGATACTGGTTGTTCTAACCACCCCTCAGGTGGGGGGACTCTTAACTCCTTTCCCATCTTAACACTTGGAGCTCGACAGTGCCTGTGGCTCAGTGAGTAGGGCACTGGCCCCATATACTGAGGGTGGTGGGTTCTAAACCTGGCCCCGGCCAAACTGCAACAAAAATATAGCCAGGCGTTGTGGGAGACGCCTGTAGTCCCAGCTACTCAGGAAGCTGAGGCAAGAGAATCACCTAAGTCCAAGAGGTAGAGTTGGCTGTGAGCTGTGACACCACAGCACTCTACAGAGGATGACAGAGTGAGACTCTGTCTCTTAAAAAAAAAGACTTGGAGTCAAAGGCAGCCCTGTACAGAGCAGTGAGTACCTTAGTCTCTCCCATTCAAACCATCCTTTTTCTTCCTCTTAGTTTGAGCAACTATAGCCCAGAGTGCTGAGGCCCTGAGCAGATAGCAATCTCACAAGGGATAAATAGAACTTTATTTTAAATAAACATTTGCACTCTGTACACAGCCCCAACAGAATCAGGGCTCAGTCATCAGCTGTCTTGCGCACATCAAAGCTGCCACAGGGTCCTCTCAGCAGCTCTGCAAGCAGCGCAAGCAGCTGCCCGTGCTCCTGTTGCACGCTGGGGGGGAGTGCAGCCAGCTCACTGCGAAGGCTCCGCTCCACCATGCGGCTCAGGGCCCGACGCAGCTCCCTCAGCAGCCGCACTGTGCGTGAGTCACCCTCCAGCCGTAGCAGGTCACTGTCACTAAGGGAGATGGTAGCCCGGCGTCCGTCATCTTGGGAATAGAAAAGATGGTGAGAAGCCCAAGTGAGGCTGCCCTGAGGAACAGCACACAGAGGAGTGGGGTGAGGCTTGCAGATGCCTACCACGGATGTGCACGTCCCCATCAGTCAGGAGCAGCACAGCTAGTGGGTGCACCTGGGAGGAATCTCGGACGAAGACACTGCCATTGGATTTGACCGCCATGAAATATGTCAGCCATCGGCTCCGTAACCGTGTGGCCTCCCTAGGGAATATAGGGCTGAGTGAGGCTACCCTTCCAGACCTTCTCAGCTGCCCCATCCAGTCTTGCCTGCCCCCCACCTGTTAATGGTTGACTTGTGCAGCAGGATGTTGCCTGATTTGGTCCTGTATGTGACACTGTTGGGCTTGAACTTCCCCTGCCGGGTGACCTTGCCTTGCCTCACCTACAGGAATGGAGGAAAGGAAACAGTGAAGCTGAGCAAAGAGTGGAAGACAGGAAAGAAGGCTAAGACTTGGTCAACTCCCACTCTATCCTAGAGACAGCACCTGGATGAGGTTGGGGTAGAGACCGGCCATCAGCACACCCTTCACCAGCTCCTCCTCTTCACTGTACTCATTGCACTGGGCAGAGGCCAGAGTGCAGTCCGAGGGCTTCCCCACCAGGAAAGCCTCGTAAATGTTCTCAGAGAACTGCTTGATGAGTCCTGGGGACGCAAAATACACAGTAAACCTGGGGTCTGCTGGCCACAAGTCTAGCAGGGGTGACAGGGAGGAGCCAATATGTGTGGGAGGGGTGAGAGGGGCTCAAGAGGAGCCCTGGAGTGGGCCTGGGCTGACCATGGATGAAGCGCAGGCTGGGTGCATACAGCAGGTTTTCTTCTAGGTAGTTCTCCCGGGAACTGCGGTCCTGCCAACGCAGCACCTCCTCCCAGCCAGCTACAGCCCGCACAAAGGCCAGGTGATCACTGCCGCTATCGTGGCTTAACAGTGCCTTCACCTAGGAAAAGAGGGTACCCAGGTCATAGGGGAAGGCCCAAAGGAGGCCCTTTAGGACGGCAGAAGGTGGAGGATCAGAATGGATAGCCATAGGACTATGGGAAGGGAGTGGGTCTGACCTTGTCCACCTCCGCCCGGTTCTGCAAGCTGCTGCTGAAGGGGTCCCGGGTAAGGCAGGAAACGACTACCAGCAGCGGGTGCAGGCAACGGAAGATGGCAGCCAACACTATGGCCTTGGCCAGCCGAGGGTCAGTAGAGATGTGGGCCAGTCGCTGCCCCAGGGTGGTCAGGTACTCCCGCTGGTCCAGCACCCCTGCAACAGCTCAGCTGTCAGCCCAACCTTGAGAGCCACTCCCCAGCCCAGCCCAATCCAGCCCCCACTCACCAATCTCCTGGAGCAAAATCACAGCCTCGTCCACAGCCTTGATGTTTGGACTGTCCACAGCCTTAGAAAGGAACTCTACCGCCTACAAGAAGAATAAGACCGAGCCCACTGTGACCCTGCTTCCCCCAAAGCCTGCCCTCTCCTAGCTCCACCCCGCCCCGCCCCACCGCACCGCACCGTCTTCTCTGGCATGTGGATCTTGGCTTGCAGCACCAGGTTCTCAAGAGGTGTACGCAGGATCTCTGGCACTTGGAACGGAGCCATTTTTTCCAAACGGCTCCGTGGAAACAAATGATAGGCAAAGCCCGACTGGCAGCGGCCCGCCCGACCCCGGCGCTGGATCACATTTGCTCTTGATACCCACACGGTCTCCAGGCAAGACACCTGCGAGAAGGGGCAGGTGAGCAGGAGCATAGACATCACAGGCCTTCCTCCTTGTTTCCCCATTATCTCAAATAACCCTTCACCAGCTCCCCCCAGCTAAACAGACCCTGAGACCCCACAAATGTGGCCTTCTCAGGACACACAAAGCAGGTCTACAGTTCTAAGATCTGGGCTGGGGCCACCTCAAACTTCGGAGTTCTCCCCCCAGGGGCTGGCTGGGCCCAGGAGATAGGTGCCACCTTGGTCTTCAGGTCGTAGCGCTCCTCCTTGTGCAGACCACTGTCCACTACGTGGACAATGTCATTGACCGTGATGGAGGTCTCAGCAATGTTGGTGGCCAAGACAATCTTGCGCACCCCAATTGGAGGCTGCTGGAATATGGCCTTCTGGTCCATCATAGGGATATTGGAGTGCACTAGTGGGCAAGACACACACAGGTTATGGGCAAAACCACCCCCTGGGATGGGGGAAGGGCAAGGACTGAAAAACTGAGCCCCAGGGGCTGGATGTGGTGGATCACGTCTGTAATCCTAGCACTATGGGAAGCCAAGGGAGGTGCATCACCTGAGCTCAGGAGCTCCAGACCAGCCTGAGTAAAGGAGACCCTATCTCTACTAAAAATAGAAAAACTAGCCAGGCATTGTGGCATGTGCCTGTAGTCTCAGCTACTTGGGAGACTAAGGCAAGAGGATCTCAAGTCTAAGAGTTTGAGGTTGCTGTGATCTATGACACCAGAGCACTCTACCCATAGTGTGTGATAGAGTGAGACTGTTCCAAAAAAAAAAGGCTGGGTGCAGTAGATCACACCTGTAATCCTAGCACTCTGGGAGGCTGAGGCAGGTGGACTGCTTGATCTCAGGAGTTCAAGACCAGCCTAAGCAAGAGTGAGACCCATCTCTAAAAATAGCCAACTATTATAGAGGATATCTATAGTCCCAGCTACTAGGGAGGCTGAGACAGAAGGATTGCTGGAACCTAAGAGTTTGAGGTTACCATGAGCTATGATACCAAGGCACTCTACTGAGAGCGACATAAAACGAAACAGAAAAAAACCCTGAGGCCGCATTAACATGCCCAGTGAAAAGTGGGTGTAGCTTGGTCGAAGACCTAGGCCCCTTGAGTCCCAGGGAGGTCAGTCTGCAGGACAGAGGGCAAGACTAATTTCTGGGGATGCATCGTTCCCCACACTGGACTCACCTGGCAGGATAAGGTACTTGCTCTCGTGCATGCCCAGGGCCTCCTGGAGGCGTTGCTGTACTCCTTTGATCTCCTGCCATCCTGGCAGGAAGCACAGGATCCCACCTGCAAAGGGGCCCTGTGGGCATGAGCAGATTCTTCACATGGGGGTCAGGGCGGGCATAGGGCAGAGGGGGAAGCACCCACCTGGTTCTCCATGGGCATCGATGTGCAGAACCAGATCCGTCACGAGGTCCAAATCAAGTGCACATTCATCCTCAGACTGGGGTGGGGGGAGAGAGGCCACGGTCACAGCACAGGGTAAGAGGTTGTGCAAAGACACAGCCACCGTGACTTAGTGAACCTGAGCCACTTGACATGTCAACTCCAATCCTCACACACTTGCCATGCAGGCATGATTATTCCCCCTTTATATCAAGGAAATTGAGGACAGCAAGCCATGGGGACAGGGAAGAGGGGAATCCACACAGGAAAGGCCAGAGCCCTGGGTGGAGTAGGGTGGAAATATCCCTCACCTCATGGTGCCGGTGCCGGTGTGGGTACTGGTGCTTGCCGAGCTTGGCCAGGATGTCCTCCAGGTAGTGCTCCTTAACAGGGTACATGAAGCCAGGCACCTTGATGACGGGACAGCCACCAAAGTAGCGGGAGAAGCGCTCATTATCCCCTGTGGCACTCATGAGCACCAGCCGCAGGGCCGGGTTGAGCCGCTGCAGGCCCTTGAGCAGAATCAGCAGGAAGTCCGTGTTCACGTCCCGCTCATGCACCTCGTCCACAATGACGTGGCTCACACCCTCTAGGCTGGGGTTGCTCTGCAGCTTCCGAAGCAGGATGCCCACGGTGCAGAAGAGCAGGGCCCCACCGCGGGCAGGGGGCTTGCTTTCCAACCGCACCTGGAAGCCCACGTTCCGGCGCAAGGAAGGGCCCAGTTCATGGCTGACCCGCTGTGCCACAGACACAGCTGAGATACGGCGAGGTTGCGTGATGATCACATTGCAGCGGGCACCACGGCCCTCGGTCACATAGCGCTCCAGGAGCAGCTGGGGAATGCGCGTGGTCTTCCCACAGCCTGTGTCCCCAGAGATGACCACCACAGGGTGCTGCTCAATGGCATTAAGGATGGTGTCCCGATGTGGGTCCACAGGTAGTTGAGGAACCTCTTGCCAGACTGGCCCTCGCCGCCGCCACAGCTCTAATAGGCTCTGGCTCAGACGCAACTCCTCTGCTTCTGACAAGGGCATGTAGGGCTTCCCCGTGATAGGGTCACTCAGAGGCCCTGAGTCCTTGCCCAAGGGCAAGATGTCATCACTTTGCAGCCGGAGCTCTGGGGAGGTCCATGAACTATCCACAGGGTACTAGGAGGCAGGGAAGCAAGAAAATAGTGAAAGAGAAATACCATTTTCCTCATTCACACATAACCAGTCCCTCCACAGGATTCATCTGGGTCAGATGTTGTAGCCCAACCTGCTGGACTAGAGGACTCAGTCCATAACTGCCCTGGGACCCTTGTGTGTAAGACTGGGCTGCTCAGGGGAAAGGGTCCCAGGCTTCATCCTCGATAAGGAAATAGGGAGTTAACTACTGTTGCAGGTGGAGGCCTTTAGTCTGAAGATGGAGACAGACAAGACTATGGGGTGAAGGGGATTGGTGACAAGGAAAGATGTGGGCGGGGCCCTCTTACGTGATTTAAGAAGGTCTCTATCTTGCGGAGGATGGGCTCAGGCACCTGGATGGTACACGGTCGGCGCTGGGTCTCACCCAGCTCACGTAAGGAGGCCAGGTTATACATGGCATGGGTAAGTGGCTCATTGTTCCTGTCCACCAGGCCCAGGCTCTGCAGAGGGGACACGTATGGCTTAGTCTACGCTCTGGTCTCCCTAGGAACTGGCCTGGACAGGCTCAGGAGCTCTAAGAGAGAACTTGCACATAGCAGTCAGTCTCTTTTCTAAGAGATTTTAGGTTTTGGCTGACATGGTGAAGAAAGGAAAAATTAAGAACCAGAAAAATGTACATCTCCATAAATAATTTTCTTAAATGAGCTAGTTAAAATTAATTCAAGAAAAAATCTAAACCTGATTTGTTAGAGCAGAATAGCCTTACTCCTGCCTGGAGTGGTGCCCCTTTTGAGAAAGCTCACCCTGGGCAGCTAGAGCCCCCACATTACCAGTAGGCCCATCTCACCTGCCTGAATCCCCAGTGTGTGCCTCCGCGCCCATCAAGCCAGGCCAGCTCAGGCCCTCCATGATACTAGCACATATTCCTGCCACCTGTGCTGCCTCACCAAAGCCTCCCAACTGGATCCTTCAGGTAGGCTGCCATCCTACCCACCTCCTGGATTCTACATGTCCCAGCTATGACTTCATCATATATAGATATACATGAAATTTCCTGGCTCAGCGCCTGTGGCTCAAGCGGCTAAGGCACCAGCCACATACACCCAAGGTGGCGGGTTCGAATCCAGCCCGGGCCTGCCAAACAACAATAATGGCTGCAACCAAAAAATAGCCAGGCATTGTGGCGGGTGCCTGTGGTCCCAGCTACTTGGGAGGCTGAGGCAGGAGACTTGCTTGAGCCCAGGAGTTGGAGGTTGCTGTGAGCTGTGATGCCATGGCACTCTACCCAGGGGGAGAGTTTGAGGCTCTGTCTCAAAAAAAAAAAAAAAAAGAAATTTCCTAAAATGTCTATTAATGTGACTTGATAAAATAAGCCAGAAGGAGGAAAACAATGTCTTCCCTACATGCCTAAAACCATCTCACCAGAGAGAAAACAAGGTGTTCCACACCCCAGG
>CAUYQV010101696.1:0-13764 GCA_963574575.1 Galagoides demidoff
TGTTGAAATAAAAAAAAAAAAGCCAAAACCAAAAACAAAGCAGTATATATATCTTGCTGAATATAGTCTGGGCAACAGGTGATCTTCTAGGGTATGAGATGTTAATCACAATGCTGATACAGCTATATGAGATGGAGACTGGAGGCCTCTGCTGATTTCTCAAATCCCACAGGGTTGAGAGCCTAAGTCTTTCCTTAGCCCACTTAAAGGACACTTTAAACTGTTAACCTTAGCTAAGCAGAAGCTTCCCCAGGAAAGCACTTGTCACTGAGATCTCTCCTGAAGTGGCTGCCCACTTATCCAGAGCGCCAAAACCAGTGTTACTCTATGCCCCTGAGGGCCAAGGCTGTAATCTGCCAAATACTGAAATGTCCGCATCTCAGTTCCTGCCTTTGGGCTGCTCAGACAGATACTAGATTACTGGCCCAAGGTCTCCCTGCCACTCCTCATCCTCATGCTGCAACTCTGAGGGCAGAGCCTGCAGGGGCAGTTCTCCCACAATGGCTGTACATTTGGCCCACAGCTGAACAATATTAGCTCCTTTCTGGCTTAGCAGCTCAATCCAGGACCCTAGACAATGCTTAAAGTCATTTGCGCTTTCACCCAAGTTCTCCCAAGGTAGCTCAACTGAGTGCCCAAGTCCAAAAAAATCAAAATAGCCCACAGGTAAGGCCTTTCCTACTTGTGATCTTGTTGTTGCTGTAGTTATAGCTGCGAGTGGCTTCGAAACGAACAAAAGCATGCTACCATTTGCCAATTCTCCACTGCCTTCGTCCTTCTCATGGGGTCCAGAAGTCTTTTGCTGTCTCCCTGTGTCCCCAAAGGAATGTTTCTGGGCAGATCCCACCAGCCAGAGATGCCTGGAGTCTTCTCTTCCCGATCTCACTACACCCGGTTGCAAGGAAGCTGTTACTTGGCCACCATCTTGCTCCTCCCACTCAATCTATACTTTCTTTCTTTCTTTTTTTTTTTTTTTTTTTTTTGGAGAGAGAAAGTCTCACTTTATCACCCTCGGTAGAGTGCTGTGCTGTCACACAGCTCACAGCAACCTCCAACTCCTGGGCTTAGGCGATTCTCTTGCCTCACCCTCTCCAGTAGCTGGGATTACAGGTGCCCGCCACAATGCCCAGCTTTTTTTTGTTGCAGTTTGGCTGGGGCTGGATTGAACCCGCCACCCTCGGTATATGCGGCGGGCACCCTACCCACTGAGCCACAGGTGCCACCCTCAATCTGTACTTTTTAAAGGATAATTTACAGCATGAGTTTTAATGAGTCATGAATTGGGGGAACATTCCATTCTCTCCATTCTGATACTTTTTGTAGAAAAGTCAGCTCCATTATCTTGCTTATATTTTTATAAAGACTCTTAGAGAAAGTAGGTTTTTTTAAAGGGGTTATTATTGCTCACTCTCACCCCCACCTACCCCCCAGCCAAACCTGCCAAAAAGAAGAAGCCAAAGAGTTGAGCTCTAAGAGGCAGTCTGGGATCAAGAGATGCCCTAGCCCACCCACTGAGAACCAATAGTGTGGCCTGAGAGGGATCAGTCACCACCCCTTGTGACTCCAGCTTGCTTGTATGTGAAAGGTGGCAGACAGCAAATGCAAGACTTAGAAGCCTAGGATGGTCCTGAGCCCTACTGCAGGCCAGAAAGTCAGCATTTCGGAAAGAGGGCCTGTGACTCTGCATTTAACCAGGTCTCATCTTGGGATTCTTAAGTGGTCATGAGAATCCACATTGGTCTTCAAGGTTCCTTCCTAATCAGAACTTCTGTGGCTCTGGAGTTAGTTCTGCCAGCGCTTACCAGCTCCCCGTGGCGGGAGAGTGGGCTTCCGTAGGACTTCAGCAGGGGCTGGGGCTCAGCCTCTTTGCCAGGAGGGCAGGTTTGCCTCACGGTCTCTACAACAAGGACAAAGGAGGTGTTTCTTTTGCTAGTTGCATGACCCCCCAAACTGAGGGGGATCCAGACCCATGAGCAGTAGATGGCAACTGGTTTACCCAAGAGAAGTCATCTTAAGCACCACCACCACCACTAGCAAGTCTCTGTGGCCTCTGACTCCAACCTGTAGCTAGGCGAGGTGGAGCTTGCCACAGACACTGGCCTGCCCTGCCCAGTTTGCACGGGATGTGGATTTCAGTCCCTGGCCCTGCACTAACTGGGGTAAGCAGGCTCCTACAGCTCACTTCTTCCAAACTGCTTGGGTTTTTTAGGCTTTAGCTACAGGTTTTAATTTCTGGTTCTGCCCTGGCTCAGCATCTCCCAGCTGGGAAGTGTGGGCTTAAGGAGACCCAGGGAGTCAGCTGAGCCCCAGCCCCTTCCTATGTCCCTGAGAAGCAGAGTGCTCTTGGGAGGTACCACTAGGCCCATCACTGCCCTGTGGAAGCCCTTCCTATCCCTACCTACCAAGCTGGGTTTGAGATGCCTCTTTGCCCTGGCCCAGCTCAGGGATCCCAAAGTTCCAGTGAGTCAGATCAAGGTTCAGGGGACCAGCCATAGCAAGAGGGCCTGGGACCAGCCATAGCAAGAGGGCCCAGCTGACCAGGCCATCAGGCTGTATCATCCTGGCTTTCAAAGAAGACTTGCTCTAGGACAGGCATGAACTGGGCTGATGCACTGGAGGACTGGAGGGGCCCTGGCCTTTACTGCCTGGTGCAGTTCCTCGTGGTGACCCTATGACCTCACAGACATCCCCAGGCCCTTACGTGTTATGCGACTGGGGCAGGCACTGCATTGGGGAGGAGTCCATGCCAAGTGGGTTCAGAATTCTTCCCCCAAATCTGGTGAAGCTCCTGACCCTGGGCCTCAGAGGAGTCAGGCACCTTGATTCCCTCCCTCCCCTCTGTCATGGGGCAGCCTCCTCAAGCCAATTCAAACATCACTTGTTCTTGGAGGCCCTCACACTCCCCACCTGCCACTTGGTCACTGAGGGTCCCTGATGGGCATGTTAATTATGAGGGCACCATGGGGACAGCCCCAAGAAGTGAGACAGAAGTCACGTAGGGCTTGGTCACTCACGGAGAAGGCCCTCTGCCTAGCTGCTGTGGAGCAGGCAGCCCCTCCCAGGAGAGCTTCTGGATGATGTGGGGCTCCTAACCATATCCACACAAATGGCAGGTGGGCGTTTTGCACCTCAAAAGGAGCCTCAAATGCTACCCACGTTGATCTTCTTCCCCCTGTGGAATACTGGGGAAGTGTGGCAGTAGGATTCTGCGAGAAGCTGGGGAATGTTCTATCCTCATTGTTATTTCGGTTTAGTTAAATTTCTTTAGCCTTTAATGTCTATGGTTACTTATCAATCAGCAAGCAATCATATTAATTCTCTTTGTATGCATCTCTCTCTCTCTCTCCCCCCCTCCTAAAAAGACAATTTAGAAGTCTCATAAGTATTAAATGACACCAGCTAGAAAAGTCTGCAATGAACCTGGGCTAAAATATTATTAACATTTTCCTTTATAGGGATATTTTACGTCCCATAGTTACCAGAAGTGTGGCTCGTAAGAGACCTGAAGTGTTAGCAATGGAAAAGGTAGCAGGTACAAAAAATAGCTTCCAGGGTGACTCTCACAGGGCGTGGCAGCTCAGCTTCTGCAGGCTTGTGAACCAAGTCAAACCATCCTCCTCACCCTGTTGGGCTGAGTGGTGTCTGGACAGGTCCTGTCCCCGGGCCAACACTAACGCTCTGCTGAAATGCTGCAGCCCCTGTAGAAGGAAACTGCCCCCATTGGTTAAGGGGTCACCATGGCTCCGGCCCCCTCACGCAGCAGAAGCCACTCCCTAAGCCCTGCATACATGTGGATGACCCAGGACCTGGCAGTCCCCACCCAAAGCCAAATTGAGAGGGGCCAGCCTGCAGAAGCCCATTGCTGAGCTGCCTGTGGAGATAAACCATGGTTGGAAAATACATGAAGTGGGCTATCCCAAGGTACTACAGATCTGAAGGATACTTCGGAGGGGAAACAGAACAGGAGACAAACTTTGAGGCTGTGGAAGGGGCTTCTCTCCCTGACAGCCACAGGGAGCATGGCCTTCCTTACTCAAGGCTATTATCAAAAATCTTAGCCAAATTCCAAGTAGTTATTTATTCAAAAAATAGGGCAGAACCATAGTCTTGATTTCCAGCACCCACAGCACAGAGGTGGCTGGGAGCTTTACGGGAGATGGGAGACTCCCCTGCCCTGGGCTGCCTGCCTCCCTGGCAGTCTGCCATCTTGCCATCCAGCAGGGTATCTTCACCCTGGCCACACCCTCGGGGAGACGTCATGGGATATTCCCCATGCGGGTGTGGTTGAAAGGGTAAGGGCAGTCCTACAGCTATAGGGACAAAGGGTGAAATGTGTGATGACTTGAAGCGTCACCTCTGAGCCAGGGAGCTCATGGGCAGTGAACCTCGCAGACACCCTGCACAACGTGCTTCCTTGCTCACTGTGGATGTGGAAACGCGGGCTCTGCGAGACCACACTGCCAAGGTCACTCAGGTCATAGGAGCAGAGCAAGCACTTGGCCCTGTCCTCCCTCGGGCTTTGTCTCCCACTTCCCTCATCCTGGTCATCCAGGGAAGAGGAGATGCCAACTGCTTCTCAATGTCCTTTCAAGGACATTGTCCTATTGTGCTGGGCTCACACAACTCTGTGTTTCTGCCCACACCGACAGCTCCCACATAGTCAGAGTCACACCCAAAACTTGCAGGAAGCCACAGGCAGTGTCAAAGCCACCATTCCTCCATGGTTTGCAGAGAGAGGGCCTCCCCCTCTGCCTGGGTGGTACCACCTAGGCTTATGCGGCTCACTGAGTATCTTGTGATCTCTCAACAGCAAATGAAGCTTGTGGCTGAGAACCTGAAGGAGGACCCAAGGGAAAGCAAGGAGAAAGAGCCCTAAGCATGCAGCGTGCCCCGCTGCCCTCCCACGGAGACCTGTATCTACACTGCACCTGCCACTTGTGCGTGGGCAGGAAGGGTACCGGGTGGCAGCACAGCACCTGAACCCACACTCAGTGCTTGGCCAAATGAAGTGGTGCTTCCCTCATGGCAAGCACCATTCTCACTCAGCAGTGTCCCAGCTCAGCATGGGCAGAAGAGAACAGCCAGGACCTTTGGCAGCTCTTGGCACCTCCCAGCCCTGCTTGCTCCTTCCAGGTTCCTTCCCAGCCCTACAGGCCACTCCAGTGACCTGGCTTCACTCCACACCACTGCTGTCCTTATGCCTCTCACCACAAAGGAGCTGCCAGCTCTCCATATTGCTCTTGCAGTGACGTTCACTCCTGACCCCACCAGGGACCTGTGGATGGGGGTAGGATGTGTCCCTGCTGTTCCTCCAACAGGAGCCATCTGAAGAGGTGTTCCTGCCAAGCCTCAGTTGAGATGAAGGGGCACAGGAGGCAGTGTTGCCCACGCTTGGACCTCTTTTCTCTCTTTTGCAATATGTTCACAGACTCCTTGTCAACAAAAACAATAGTAAAAGGTATTAAAGGCAATGTACACCTCTCTGACCAAACTGCCCGCTCTATCCTGAAGCGGGAGGCCTGGGACCAAAGCTTGCAGCCCCAGTCTAACCCATTCCTGGGAGCTGCTACTGCTGCTGACACCTGTCCCAAGGGAGCCTGTAAGGGTACTAGGGCTGCTCTGATGTGTAGGGTCTGCACACGGTACAGGCTGAGGGCCATGGCCACTCCTAGCACTGAGGTCAGGGCTCAGGCCTGCAGAGAGGGGCCCACCTTTGCTCAGTGGTACTGTCCACCTCCCTAGCTGTGTCAATGCCTCTCACTCAGAGGCATGATAGCCCTCCTGGCACAATGGCCCTGGAGCCCCTGGCTACTCCCTTGTCTGTAGTCTTGCTGTGAGGGCCACTCTGTGAGGACTGGTTCTAACTTCCTAGCAATCCTGCCAGCTGTTCAGACTGTGAGCTTGATATGCAGCCTCATGAAACAGGAGGCTCAGGCCACCCCTCCCCACCAGTACCACTGTCCCTCAAGGCTCAAAAACTGCAGACCTGTGGGCACTTTGGGAAAGCAGCCAGTGCTGAGCCCACTCAGGGGAGATGGAGAATAGGGTGGGCTGACATGATTCTGGTGGCATGACTTGTCCCCTCAGCTCAAGAGTCTGGCACCTTGATTCCCTCCCTTGCCTCAGTGATGGGGGCAGCCTCATCAAGCCAATTCAAACATCACTTGTTCTTCCAAGAACAAGTCTCCCCACCTGCCACTTCTTGGTGGCTTGTGTTGGTCCTGACCAGCCACCATGTTTTCCAGAGTGGACATGTTTGAGTCAGCTTTGCTGCTGCCCTAACTTGGCATAAACCACTCCAAGGCATAATTATATATTCCCAGTCCTTATTTAGTGTTTGATAAACACTTTCTAGAGCAGGTTTATGTTTTAAACATCAGGGAATGTCAGCTACCAATATAGGCCTAAACCCCAAGACCCTGAGATCTGCTTTGCATCCCAACTAGGTCTCCCTATTTGCTAGAAAAGGAAAAGTTCAAATGGAGCCCTCAGTCCCAGCGCTCTGTCTTCCCCCGACAGCCTGGCCGTGGGAGCCAGTCACATGAACACAGTTGGTTGTGAAGCAGTGGGTCCTAAAGTGAACAGACCAACTCAGCCTAGCTGTTGCCTGTGGTCACAGCTGCTCCCAAGCCAGGCGGCCTCTCCCCAAACTGTCCTCAGTACCAACCAGGTTCCCTATGCTCATGACTATATCCTTCCCAGTGTCTGACTGGGCACAGCTACACCACCTAACCAAGCCTCAATCGCTGTACAATCCAGGACAGGGCCGAGTGAGGCCAGCCCCTGGCCTCAGCAGGGATGGATATGGGAGCCAACCAAGTTGTGGCAAGATAGGCGGTCAGTGGGGAGGGCGGTTTGCATCTGTCTGCCAGGCTCCTACAGGGTTGGTGCTGTGGCCAGTTCCTCTGCCTTCCAGTACTCAGTAGGTGGCATCTAGCATGTGGCAGGTGTTCAGGGAACAGCAGCACAGTTGGAAGAGTAGGTGTGGAGGGACCAAAGTGTCCCTCCCTACACCTCATTACCTTAATTGGATTGAGGAAGACATTTAGGCCGATGCTATGGCACCTGCCACCCACACCTGGCCTCACACAGCCCTTTCATTCCTTTTGGTCATGGTCACCATCTGAGCCCTTCATCGTACCCTGCTCCCTGCAATTCCCTCATCCCCCAGACCTCTGACCACTGGCTCCCCCACTGGTCTCTTGTTACTAGGCTCCCCTCAGCCCTCAGATCCAACCCATACCACTGCCCTCTGGGTCACAGTTGGGGGTCCTCTGTGACTCCTACCCACCCACTCTGGCTATGGTGGCTTAGGACTCCTGATGACCCATGCCCAAGAGAAGGTCCCACTCTGCTCACCCAGGTCTCCCAACACCCCTGAGGACTTCCCCGAATGAGCACCCACCCAATAATGTCCCTAGCCCGCCTTTCTCCACAGTTTCTAGGAGACACCTGCTGGCTGTGAATGGCATGGACACTCAGTAGCAGCCCCCCAGCCTGCTAAAGGAAAGGTATGGCAAGTCTAAACCCCTTGCTTCTCAGGCAAGGGCACAAGGCCCAGAGGGGCTGGCCTGTGCCATGGTAAAGAACTGGAGACTGAAACCGGGTCTTCCCTAGTAACCGGACAGCTTCCCAGAAGGACAGTGAGAGAGCAGCTGTGGGGCAGGTCATGGGGAAAGAACCTTGGCCACCCAGGGAGTCCCAAGGCCCAAGGGAGGCTCATGCTAGATCCATCTCTCCCTTGCAAGTATGTCCCGTGGGCCCAGCCAGGAAGGGTGCCCAGGTGGGAGATGCTCTAGAGACTGGCTATTTATTCCTTCGAGTTGCTGGTGTGACACAAACCCTAGGCTTGTCTGTACAGAGGAGCCCTGCCACCCACCACCCCAACGGTGGCCCTTTCTCAGTTCCATACTGCCTCACTGTGGGAGGCAGCTAAGGACGGGCTTCTCCTACAACTGTGGCACACACCCACAAATTGTCACTGAAACTTGACCTCAGTGGGATTTGGCCCCAGGTCCAACTCACAACCCAACTCTTCTCTCACGTGGGCAGACAGTGCCACACTGTGCCACTGATGTTTACTGGACTGTCACCCCAGGCAGCTCCTGTCTCCAGGTGCTGCACTAAGGCCCCCACACCAGAGGCCAAAAGCCAAGCCCAGAACATTCTGGGGCTGCAGCCTTGGACAGGCATCAGGCGCAGACCTGCTCTCCCTCCTCGAAGCTGCACTGATCATCTCCCTCCCCTCCCCCAGCAGCTCAAGAGCTCAGACTGGAGAACACATCCTTACTGTAGTAGCTTTCCATAGCAAATAACCAAATGCTTAGGGATTCCCATCTCTGTAGCAGGTCTGGATGCCACTGTGCTCCTCAGTGCACCCTCTGGGCTGCATTTCCTCTTCCAGCTTCCTCCACGGTGGCATTGGGTGGCTGACCTCTCCCACCACCCTTTGCGAGCCCTTGAGATTCCTGGGTGATTCAGAGGTGGCAGCAGCCTCCATTCAGATTCCTGCTGACTGGTATATGGGGGCATCACATGGTTAAGCAAGGCCAGAGTGGTCTGATGGAGTTTACCCCTGAGCTTGGAACATAGAGCATACTGATTACACGTGGCTCGAGAGAGCATGACCGCCTCCCTAGATCTCCAAGTGCTGGTGACTTTCTTCAGTGAAGGGAGAAAGCAGGGGAACAAAGCGTGGCCAGCCCGCCTCTCTTGCTCTATTCACACCTGCCCACTGTTGTCTCCAGGTTATACCTGGGAATACTGGAGCCCAGGGAAGTAAGTAGGTGCTCAGTCCCCAAAGGAAGGGGCAGAGCTGCAGGAAGTCCAGGTCAGCTGACCCTCTGTGGGAGAAAGCAAAATGCCCCTCCCCACCCTCCGGCTCCCCAGGCCTGGACATCCAGGTTAAAATGTTGCTCAACATCAGGGAAATCACTGTGAAATTCTGAGTTATTAACTAGAAGGGCAACTTCACAGCGTAGCCATGGATACATACCTGCCTTTCCATAGATGCCCGGCTCAGAAAACAAAGCAAGTATGTCTCCACCGAGAAGCAGACTAAGAGCCACACGTGGTCACCTCTGCCCCCGCCAACACCAGAACTCAAGACCCCAAATGACACCTAGAGTCTGTCCTTGGCAGCTGGAGTCAGCAGAATAAAGCAGGGAGACCAAGAGTATGGTACAAACCCACTGCCTTCCTTGAGGCCCCTCCCTCCTCCTGGGCACCCTGCTGGCTGTGGGGCCCTTGGTGGGCTGTCTGCTGCAGCAGCTGCTCTCTGTGGCCCCTGGCATCCGGGCCACCACAGGGAGGGTGCAGGTTAGGATTTGCAGTAATTACTGAATCAGCCCAAGTATACAGCAAGCTTCCACCTAAAACATGTACACTGGGCCAGGTTTTTGTTGTGATTCCTGCACACACATGTTGAAAATATTGATTCCTAATGGCCCACAGGCATCTTGGAGGCTGAAAGACCCTTCTTCCCCTGTCCTTGTTCCTCAGACAGCAGTCCAGGGAATGGCCATCCAGACCAGGTAAGCTTCAGCACACCAGCATTCTTTGGGAAATGTGATGTGGGTCTTAGTCCCAGTATCCAAATGATCTCTCATCATGAGATAGAATCAGCCCCCCAAAAAAGAGATAGAATCAGCCTGATCTCACCTATACGTCCACAATCTCTCAGGGTCAGATGTCACTGAATTAGAAATTTCTCAGGAGTTACAAGGGTAATTAGATGCATTTACGTATGTTATGCAATAGCATGAGTGTGCTTTAAAGTGGAACCCTATAGTCAAATGCCTTCATTTCCTTAGCTCAGCCCTCATGGTAGTAAAAGGTCAAAGGCAAGGTCCAGTGTCATTCTGTCTCATCTCTGCCCATCAAATGGGCAGCCTGAGGAGTGGGCTCTGGGATCAGATCAACAGTGTATCATTGACCTCACACCCTCTCCACCCGCCCCCCACCAATGGAATGTGGGTAACATGCCAGCCCTGCCTGTCCCTTTCTGTGGGTTCTACAACTAACATCTATAAGCTCTGGCTTATAATTCTGAGTTCTGCCTCAAGAGCAGGTTTATAGCCCATGTCTCTTCTGCCCTGTGTCTGGTAGGAGCACACAGGGTATGAGAACGTCAGGTTGAGGGCAGCATGGAACAGCTGGAGAGAACTGCAGACACAAAGGGGCTGTCCAGGAAGCAGCCAAGAGGGAAAGAATGCCCTTTTCTCTGACTCTTTCCTGAGCCACCACCTGTGTTACTAGTTCCCCTCTCTCCTGACACTTCAGAAAAGCCTCCACAAGACAGTTCCAGATTCTTCCCACTCACTCCCCTCACCTCAAGGCATCCTCTGGCCCACAGACCACTCAGCCGTGGTAAGAAGTTCTCAGGTTCACCTGCTGCTCTCCCACTCGCTGACCCTTCATTCTCCAGGTGGCCCCTGGGCTTCTGTCTCTGGCCTTCAGTGCTCCCTCTGAGCCTAAGCTCTCACTGAAGTCTCCCATTCTCATGGGTGAGAGTGTCTCCTCCATACTTAGCAGAGTACAAATCTGCAAAGTCCACTGCAAAATGAAAATGTAGTGTCCTTGTTCAAAAGTTATCATGAGTTTCAAAACAACAGGGCATTAAATGAAGAGTGGGATTCTTCCCAGCATGGGGCCTTGAATGAGTATACGGGTGGTATTAGCACACGGATCCGGCTCTGCCAGTAGGACAGTGATTCAGCCTCACTCCCACCTCACCCCTATCCTTCCAGCCCTCCAAGTGGAGTCCCTGTGAAAGGATAAAGAAACCAAGAAGCAAAATGGATTCTCCTCCCTCAGCGAGGTCCACGGCCATCTCCAGGGGCTCTCACAGGAAACTCCCAATAACTGACTCCCACTCATCCTCTCCAGTTCTCTGTTCCCTGCACTCTTCCCTCCCCCCTGCCTTGCCCTTCTTGGGACTCCTAACCTTGACAGAAGTGCCTTGGAGACCCATCATCATCTCTGATCCATCACCATTTTCTTCTCCCAGGACATTAGTAACTGGCAAGGACCAAGATTTACTTTTTCTCTTCCTGATTTCCCAATCTGTAACGTCTTGCTTAGAGGGCAGTACCCAGTGGTTGCTTAGGCCCCCATAGCTCAAGAAGGGCTGTACCTTACTGCCCCTTCTCATCTATCTCTCCCAAGACCCCAGGAGTCTGAGAAGCCTCATCCCTGCTGAGCAGCCGTGGGGACAGAAGGGACATGAATTACCAAGAGACCACCTGAAGTCTACCGTACTCTGTGTTTGGCCTTTTTAACTACTAGCAAGGAAAGCCAGAGCTAAATGAGTTGAGATCAGAGAAATAAGGGGACAGGGGACAGTCTGAAGCCTTGTGGACCACTAACGAAGGACTAGGCTTGTTCATCTGAGATGGGAAGCCTGGGGAGGGTTCTGAGCAGGGGAGTAACCTGTGGTTTATACTGTTTCTGGCCATGATAGAATAAAAGGACCTTGACTGACCCTCTTGCCTTAAACAACTAGAAAAACAAAATATAGGAAGCAAGTTCTCAGACACTGGGCAACAGATAGCATAGGACTATCACCTCCTGAGAGAAGGGAAACAAATGAGGCAAGCCCTGTGAGTGCCCCAGCTCACTGCCTGCAGGCAGTTGCCAGAAGGTGGTAAAGAGGAGCCTGAACAAGGCCCAGCTGAGTTGAGCAGAAAGCGTTTGAAGTTCAGAAAGATCAATGTGCAGGGCAGAGTAGGACAGGAAGGAGGGAGCGGCAAAGAGAGTGAACAGGCACCAGAAAATATCTACAATCTTTAGTTGAATTACGATTAGTTTTTATATGTGAGAAAACTACTTGAAGATGAAAAAAGAGCCACCAGAAAGCAGTAGATGGAACAACACTCTGAACTTAGCCACAGCTGGGAATAGTTCACGTTCCTATGAGCCTGAATGGAAAGACCTTGTAGAGTCCTTAGCAAGGTATTGCTTTCACAGAGGGCCAAATTAGCTTTAGGCTGAAGACTGCCCTGGATCTGCCCTAACACACTTGAAAAGACACAAAGGATCCAACTGATTCCAAGTAACTGTACTGAAGATTGAAATCCAACACCTTTACATGGAGACAATAAAATTCAGTACTCAACAATGTAAAATTCTGTGTCCAGCCCTGCAATAAATGGCAATAATTGTATACCCAATGATAAAATCCTTTCATAAATAAAGGAAAAATACTGTTTCTAACAAAAAAACAAAAGCTGACAGAACATAATGCCAGCAGACCTGCACTATAAGAAATGTTAAAGAACCTTCTATAGGAAGAATGAAAATACCTAAACCTGGGACTATATAAAGAAATGAAGAGGACCAGAAATGATAAACATGGAGGTAAACGACTTTCCTCTCTCCTCATGTTTAATCCTTTAAAAGTAAAACTATTTAAATCAAAAATATTTATACACATGTAAAAATAAAGCATATGACAATAGCACAAACAACAGGAAGAGGATAATGAAAGCAGACAGTTGTAAGGTTTTCTACTCTACATGAAGTGTATGCAGGTCATCAAATATGAAATGTCTGGTTTTGAAACAAGTTTAGTTTATTATATCTCAAACAGGAAGCAGTACAATTAAAGAACGCACCTAAACTATCAACACGTTTTTGCCATCTTAATGGTAGCTTGTTTATGTCAGCAGTGAAAAAGCCTGGAGAGAGAGTGGCAATTTGTTTTCCACAGCTTGCTGAGAACTGAGTATTTTACCTCACAAGAAGTAGTCCATAGCCTGGAAGAAACAGTAGTTTCTTAGTCAGTTGGTGCAAAGTCTGGTGAATATGGCAGATGACAAGATTTGTGCGTGTGACACGTGGTTGAGTGTTGTCTTGCAAGAGGATTGGCCTGTCTCTATCAACCAATCTCAGCTTAATCACAAACATCCTCATCATGTCATCCAACTGGTTACATCCATGTAATTGACCAGGTTTCATGAAGCCATAGTGGATAACATGAGTGCTGGACCACCACACAGACTCCATTAGCTTTTTTTGATGAATATTCAGTTTGGGACTGTGTTTTGGCACTTCATCTTTATCCAACCATCGTGCCAAATGCTTGCGATTGTCAAAAAATCCATTTTTCATCACACACAATACGGTATAGAAATAGGACAGCAAAGAAAAGCAAGCTTCAAGACAATTTGTCTTCTGATGGTCATTTAATTCATGTGGAACCCATCTATCCAGCTTCTTTACCTTGCCAATTTGATTCAAATGGTCCAATATTGTTGGAATAGTAACATCAAACCTTGCTGCTAATTTGTATGTTGTTGAAATGGATTTGCTTCCATTGTAGCTTTTAGTTCAACATTATC
Source organism: Galagoides demidoff (assembly GCA_963574575.1). Taxonomy (NCBI): domain Eukaryota; kingdom Metazoa; phylum Chordata; class Mammalia; order Primates; family Galagidae; genus Galagoides; species Galagoides demidoff. The sequence continues at coordinate 13,341 of CAUYQV010101696.1, forward strand.
CACTTTCATCTCAGGTCACCCATGTGGCTCATTCTCAGATTAAAATCATCAGAATAGAACTTCTCAAACCATTGATACCCTCTGTGTTCATTAGCCACATCCTTCCCACTTTGTTGGTATTTCCAATCTGCACTCCACTGGTTCCATGACAGAACTCATATTCGAAAGTAACACATATAGTTTTTGACTTACCCATGATTTCACAAAAAATTTCTTTAAAAAAATTTGAAAGATAATCACAAGCCAAAACGTGCACTTGGAAGAATGAGGATGGACCTTCACAATAAAACAAAGAAGCATCAAAATGATGTCAGAGATATCAACTGTCTAACTCGGTACTTCAGGAAATTGGACATTTCATACTTAGTAACCTACTATTATTTTAAGGTAGACTGTGATACATTAAGAGATATACTGTAAAACC
>CAUYQV010101697.1:0-10246 GCA_963574575.1 Galagoides demidoff
TGATGCCTGGGGCCCCAGCCTGATGCTTGGTCATACTCACAGTCATCATATCCTTCCCTACCCCACACTCGCAGCTACAAAAATAAAAGTAAAGCATTCTGGCTCGGCGCCTATGGCTCAATCAGCTAAGGCGCCAGCCACGTACACCTAAGGTGGCAGGTTCAAATCCCCAGCCAGGACCCGCCAAACAACAATGATGGCTGCAACCAAAAAATGGCTGGGCGTTGTGGTGGGTGCCTGTGGTCCCAGCTACTTGGGAGGCTGAGGCAGGAGACTCGCTTGAGCCCAGGAGTTGGAGGTTGCTGTGAGCTGAGATGCCACAGTACTCTACCCAGGGGGACAGCTTGAGGCTCTGTCTCAAAAAAAAAAAAAAGTTTTGCACAGAGAGAAAACATATTTGGTGGAAGGGATTAAAGATATTAAATGCTTCTTAAAGAAAATTGTCAAAGTCCAAAAAATATCTCAGTATCCTTTCTTTGCATTTTTTTAATTCAGGATCTGGGCCTTTTGGGTTGTATATTTCAGCTACTCTGAATTGAGATGTGCTAGAATTGTCGAATACCACATTTCTAAGGCTTAGAACAACAACAACAAAAAGAATGTGAATTATTTACATTTTTATATTGATGTCGAAATGACAATTTGAATAATATGATAAATGGTGTATTACTAAAATTAGTTCCACCTGGTTATTTTAATGTAGCTACTAGGAAATTTTAAACTATGTATACGTTAAATTTTGATGAACTGGCTTGGTGCCCATGGTTACAGCGCCAGCCACATGCACCAAGGGTGGTGGGTTTGAACCGAGCCCGGGCCAGCTAAAACAACCATGACAACTGCAACAAAAAATAGCCAGGTGTTGTGGCAGGCGCCTGTAGTCCCAGCTACTTGGGAGGCTAAAGCAAGAGAGTTGCCTAAGCCCGGCAGCTCGAGGTTGCTGTAAGCCGTTATGGCACTGTACCAAGGGTGACAATAGTGAGACTCTGTCTCAAAAAAAAAAAATTCTTTTTTGATGAAGTATTAACTTTAACTCTTCATATTAGATAACGATCCAGCTGTAACTTATTTTTATATTGAGATATGGGGCCAATTTTCTTGGCACTATGTGGATATGATTATTTTGACGTATTTATTTCTATGCTTCTTAGATTTCCACTCTGAATGTCTAAATTTTAAGAAAATTGAGTTACTGTATATTCTATTTTATAACCTAAATTTTTCACTTCAACACTAAATCCATATTGTTTAATTTAATTTTGGGTTATGATTTTAGCTCCCTTCCCTTTTTCCCCTCATTGTTTAGAGTGATCTGTGTGTTTTTTTTCTTATGGACAGGGTCTATAGCATCCTTCAGTTCTCAAAGAGATGCTTGATTCCAAAATAAGAAAGCACTGATCTGTGGCCATGTCCTTTCTAAGATTTGTGAAGTATTCAACCTGAAATTCTTATTTATAAGGAATGTGTCCTGTGATAGGTGTATAATTCTGTTTAAACCTCTTTGCAAATATGAAAACTGTTGGTCTTTTCAGTTACTATGTTAAGATCTTACATAGTAGTAGCAGATTTGATATCCCCCTAAATTCTGTCAATTTTACTTGTATGTATCTTGGGATTATCTCACTTTAGACATATAAATTTTAAGTTAATAATCACTTCCTGGTGAACTGAACATTTTTATTATGTCATGACTATCTCTATTAAATGACCCTCTATTTCTGTTAATGCTATTTTACTTTGAGTTTATTTTATCTGATATAATAAATGAAAAGAAGCTTTCTTTTGGTTAGTATTTGCCTAATCATTTTCCATTTAAAAAAAAATTTTTTTTTTATAGAGAGTCTTAACTTTGTCACACTCTAATGGCATCATAGCTCACAGCAACCTCAAACTCTTGGACTCAAGGGATTCTCTTGCCTCAGCCTCCCAAGTAACTGGGGACTACTGGCACCTGCCACAGTGCCTAGCTATTTTTAGAGGCAGGGTCTCACTCTGACTCATGCTGGTCTCGAACCTGTGAGCTCAGGCAGTCCATCTGCCTGGGCCTCCCAGAGTGCTAGGATTACAGGCATGAGCCATCTTGCCCGGCCTTCTATCCAAAATTTACTTACATCTTTTTTGTACCTTATAGTTTAGATTTGTCCCTTGAAAACAACACGATTGGAATTTTTTTAATCCAGTCTAAGGTCTGTCTTTTAAATGAATTATCTACATGTAATCTATTTACATTTTATATAATTACTGATATATTTCAATTTGTCCTTTTTCTGGGACTTTATCCTACCTATTCTGCATTTCTTTTTCTCTTCTTTATTATACACGTTCTCTTTTGTCATTTCATTTTTCCTCCTAATGGTTTAAAAATTTACTCATTCTACGGCAGCGCCTGTGGCTCAAAGGAGTAGGGCACCAGCCCCGTATGCCAGAGGTGGCAGGTTCAAACCCAGCCCCGGCCAAAAACTGCAAAAAAAAAAAAAAAAAAAAAAATTTACTCTTTCTTTTATTCTCGGCATTAAAACATTAGGAATTAAACCTTACATATTTATCAAAGTTAAACGTTAATCCTTACCCAATATCTTTAACCTTTTAAACAATATAGTAGATTGACCTTAAACATTTCAGCACCCTCTCAACTTGTTACCTATTTATTCTGTACCGTTTTACACAGTGTCTGTGTAATAAAAGTCACCATTCTTTGTACTTAGATCATCTTTAGCAGTGGTATGACATTATCAAGTTCTAAAGCTCCCTCTGAGGTTGTTTCTAATGTATTGAAGATGACAGCTTGCTCTTTGAGAACTCCGAGCTCTGTTTTCCTTTTTTTATATGTGCTTTTTTTTCTCTTTGTGCCTCTTGCACATGACTACTCAATTCAGATCTTTTCCTAGCAATTTCTTCCTATTGTAGGGCCTTGTTTTAGAAGAGACACAATTTCTGATTAGTGTTAAGAGTAAGAGCCCAAATTACTCAGCCCCTTCAAACTCAATAAGTAAGGCTTATTGTACTCATTACTGAAATATGTCAATCCTTCAGCTGCCATTCCCAGACTGAGTAGCTGTCAGTCTTTTTGGAGTTCTGCAGTTTGTCACATGCCTCCTTGCCTTCACTCAGCTTCTTCCTACACCAATGCTGTAACCATCCAAGTCTGGTAACTCTCCAAATGGTTTATCCCCATATTAGGTAGATAGCTGGGTTCTTCTAGGTGCCTTGCCTTGGTGTTGCAGTTGCCCCACCTGGGAAGAAGGATAAGGCAGGCACTGTTTTGGTGCTGCCCACCCTTACTCCTATCTTAAGCAACTGCTACCCCTGTGGAAGAAGGAAACACCTCACCAATCTGGGAATTGCCCAGCCCATGCATAATAGGATTTGGAAAGTTATCTAGAGCAACCTAAAGCTAATTATTTTGTCATTAATTTAAATCTATACTGTGGTTCACCTCCACCCCCAGTGGGCTTTCAGAGTGGGAACTGGCATACACAGATGCAACCTTATAGGAGACAAATTGCCAAAGAGATAGTGTTAATCATTTATAACATTCCACACCTCCCACAAGCCTTTCACTGGACCAGGCCAATGAATTAGTGTCTGTGTCTCTCTCTCTTTTTCTCTTTCTTCCTCCCTCCCTCTTCCTCTCTCCCTTCTCGTCTTGTCTTTCTCCTTCCCTCCCTCCTTCTCCCCCTCTCCTTTCTTCCTTTCTCCCCCTCATTCCTTCTCCTACTCCCCCCCTCCTCCATGGGGAGACAGACCTGTTCTGCAATAAAAAGCTGTTTGTGAAACTGCTTCCTACCTGTGGTCACTCCATTGCACTGCCCCTTGTTGTGATTTTTCTAATCAGCAAGCCAAAGAACCAGGATAACAATCTGCCAAGAGGCTGGACCTGACCCTTGGTGTGTCTGGTTATTCTTTGGCTAAGTACACATCAAGAACCAAGAGCAGGCTGCCATCTTGACACCTACTTGTTTCTGTTTTAGGATTCATAGGGAATATCTTGTCCTCTGGTTTGTTTGTAGCTGTTGACTATACGTTTTTAGTTTTGCTATTCTATTGCACTGTATTTTATGGAACAATTTGGGAAGATTCACAAACTACCCTTTCTTTTCATGATTTTGGTCTTTTTTTTAAACAGCACTTCTATTTATCCTTGAAAATTTTTCTGAAGAAGTTTGTGGGAGACCTAGAATACAGGGGCTTCCCTCAAAGATGGTATGCCTTTGTTCTTCGCCACCTTAGGGTAATGCTAGTGGAAAAATCTTACCTTACACCAAGATTCTGGTTTGAAGTTCCCCATGTGAATAGTTGCGTAAGAGTCCCATCAACTTTGACATTGTTTTCTTTGCCAAATCATTGCTTAGTTGTGATTTTCAGATTGCTGTAGGAAATCAATTTTTTTTTTTATCATTTCTGCTGTTCAGACAGAAGCTATTAATGCCAAGATTTTAAGAAGCTCAAATGTATTCACTAGTGTATTCAGCAGAAATTATTTAGGGCTTTGTGATATGCCAGTATTGGGCTCAGTTGCTAGAATGGTGAAAAAGCAAAGGCAGTATAGATACTTACTCCAAAGGCACTCTCTATTTCGAAAAATGTCAACATGGGATTAGCATTTTTACCTGTGGTTGTTGCTTTACAGGGTGACCTGGACCCTTTGGCATCTCTCAAATCACTGACTTACCTAAGGTATGGAAGTTTTTTGTTGTGGTAATAAAACTAATAAAGTCCTTTAAAATAACACTTTTACCAGCCTAACCTTAATACAATCTGTTATTTTAATTAAAAGTATCTTTAAAAGACAAATGTTATAGATGTTTCCTTAAAATTGTCATGTCGTCGAAATATGAAGAACAGTGAACTCTTCCTTGACTTATATAGATATGAAACTATGCAGATGGACCTCTTGAATACTTTGCTGTGAACAAGATTGACAATTTGTTGTTCCTTTTTTTGTAGTATTCTAAGAAATCCTGTAACAAATAAGAAGCATTACAGACTATATGTGATTTATAAAGTTCCACAAGTTAGAGTACTGGATTTCCAGAAAGTGAAACTAAAAGTAAGTATTATTCTATTGTTTGTAAGTCATTATAAGGTTGTGTGTTTTTCTTTATACTTCTTTAATGATTTTTAAAAATGCCTATTTGAGTAAATCTTGGCTTTAGATTTATAATAGAAATGTGGGAGAAGGAATGTGGATTTGGATTTTTTTTTTCATAGCAGAATTTACAGTATGACTTAGAGGTAATGCTATTTTATATAATACTGGCTATTCCAAAGTTTGCAAAATGTCAAAGCCACAGTGAATACTATTAACAATGGATTGTCTGCTTAAATACATTCTAATGAGGAGCTTAATACATAATATAAGCTACATTTGAGCAACTTTGATAGAACATTTTTTCCTTTATTAGGAGTCTAGTTTTTATTTGTTCATTTAAATATAATTTTACCTTATTGGTTCCTTGGGGTCCCCTCTTGAATAGGAGAAGGAACTTTCTACAGGGAGCTTCACCAGAGAAGGCAAGACCACTGTGTCTTCTTTTAACACAAAATTGGCTTTTTGGTATTTTTTTACCAGCCCAGAGTACTTTAGGAGCGTTCTCTTCCATGTTTACTGAGGAATGCATCTAAATGCATGTGGTATTCCTATTTCCATTAACTCTGTGTGTGGTGTTGCTGTAGGAGCGTCAGGAAGCAGAGAAAATGTTCAAGGGCAAACGGGGTGCACAGCTTGCAAAGGATATTGCCAGGAGAAGCAAAACGTAAGATACGGATATCCAACTTAACTCCACTTCACCTTCAGAAACACTATCTCTCTGGCAGTTTGCCTCCTACAAAATTAACAAACACTGTGACTAATAAGGTATTTCATTTGAGTGCCAGTAGTACATGACCGTCAGTGGTCCCTATATCAGAAGAAATTTCTGCCAGGCTAGCAGAGCAGCCATTTCTGTATTCAATCTTAATGTGGTATTGTATATGTCCTGTTTTCTCTATAGAAAGATGAACTGGGTAGTGTTTCTGAAGGAAAGAGTTCTTGTATCAGTTTGTTAACAAAGATAAGATACTACACTGGTTGAATTACTTTCAAAAGCTTTTGAAAGTAAAAGAGAAGCAATTTCTGTTGATCTGGGTTTAACAGTTGTGTTCTTCTACCCCTCCCAAGTTTTAATCCAGGTGCTGGTTTGCCAACTGACAAAAAGAAAGGTGGGCCATCTCCAGGGGATGTAGAAGCAATCAAGGTAATGATGTATTAGGATTCTTGGACTCGAGAGAGACCTGACGTGGGTTTAGGACACTAATGTGTAATAAACAAGTTTGAAACACTGCAGATTCAATTTTTCCACATTTATTAGTGGTATACAGCTATATTTCTATAATTACATAAGCCAATTGAGGTGGGGCACCTCTATCTCATTGTCCCAGGGTGCATTTATTATTTTGAAAAGTTAGTTGTCACCTTGGCACGTTGTCTCAGTGTGTGCCAGAATTTTTACTTTCAAAGATACGCTGTTTAACAAATCCTGTTGAATGATCAGTAGGAAATCTTAATTTTAAAATATTGCCTCCTAAATTATCCAGTAATATAATTCCAAATTGGTACTTCACTTAGCTAAAATTCTAGGACACGTGCATGATAATTTGCTCTCTTTTATAAGAGGCCTACATCTCCACCAATTCTGAAAATTTATGATTTGGTATCTAAGTTTCATTTCCAGCATGCCAGTGAAATTCTTCCCCCAACACAGAACTATTTACTGTTCCAACTTGAAAAGTTATGGATTTCAGTAAGTGTTTACTGGGTAATTGGTACTTAGTTGAAATTAATTGTCCATCTTCATTGTCCTCTGTCCTCCAGAATGCCATAGCAAATGCATCAACTCTGGCTGAAGTGGAGAGGCTGAAGGGATTGCTGCAATCTGGTCAGATCCCTGGCAGAGAACGGAGATCAGGTTAGAAAGTGGTGCTGTGTGTTCATACATTTAAGTCAATGCTACACTCACAGTGTAACTCTCTAACGTGCTCTCTTAGATGCTGTAACTTAAGAATAAATCCAGTGTACATGAAGTCCTTTTAAATGCTCTTTGAAGATAAAATATTTGATGATAAAAGTTAAGTCACAGGGACTGGGCATAGTAGCTCACTCCTTTAATCTGAGCACTCTGGGAAGCCGAGGTGGGTGAATTGCTTGAGCTCACAAGTTCGAGACCAACCTGAGCCAGAGTGACACTTCATCTTTAAAAATAGCTGAGTGTTGTGGCGGGCACCTATAGTTCCAACTACTCAGGAGGCTGAGGCAAGAGAATCCCTTGAGCCCAAGAATTTGAAGTTGCTGTGAGCTATGACGTCCTGGTACTCTACCGACAAAGTGAGACTCTGTCTCAAAAAGAAAAAAAAGTTAAGTCACAGGATTGTGGAGTAATTTTTCATGTAAAATGAAATAATGAAGCGAGTGTTGTTTGAAAGCCATGGGATAGACTGAACCCAAGAGGTAACCTTATAGACTTTGTGTGGGTCAGTAGGGGTGTGTGTGTGAGATAGAGAGCACAGTAGTAAGACTCAAATTCTTAGTTTCACCAGCTCTGTCCTTGGGCAAGTTTCTACAAGTCTATTTGCTCCTCTTTAAATCTGAGACCTTAGAAGGTTGTTGAAATAACTAAGAGATAATGATGCTTAGCACAAGGTTTGACATTATTGAGTTTAGGATAAGTGGTAACTACTGCAATATGCAAATGCAGCGTGTTGGGCAATGGCATATAAAATAAAAAATACTCAAATATATACATATTATAAGTTTTGGTAAGAATGTAACTGGGGACTTATATCTGCTATCTCAGGGAAAGTTTCCTAGGGAAATAATGTGTGGTCTGGGACCTAAAATGAGTAAGACATTTTTTAAGACCAGTGAATCTTAATAGTGGTTCATGGGCCTCTGGGAGTTACCAAGGTCAAAATTATTTCTGTAGTAACACCAAGGTGTTATTCGCTTTTGGAGCAAGAGAAATGGTGGGTAGAACTGCTGGTGCCTCAGCAAAAGTCATGGCAGTGGCCAAAATGTTATTAGATTCCTGCTGTGCATGCCCAGTAAAATATATGCCCTTTTCACTTAACAGTATCTTGGATGAAGCAATGAAAAGTTATTTTAATAAAGATCACCCTTAGCTGGGTGACAGGGCAGGGCATATGCACACCTGAGTTGTATGGTTACCTCCATGCACCAATGTACTTGTTTTCAGTAGAGAGGCAGCTGTCATTTCAACCATGAATGAAGTAAGCCTGTCACTTGAAATAAAACTAACAGTATTTATTGTTAGTTAAATTATTAGACAATTTATTGGATAAATCCAATAATTCACGCAAAAATTAAATTTTGGAAAACTTGAATCTGTCACTGTGGCTTTGCCAGCTTCCTGGTATTTAAAGACTTTTCTGGGGAAATCACTGGTAATATTAATGGATATGACTTTTTTGATTCTGTGTAATGAAATAGCTCAGCAATTTGTAAGCTCTACAAAACTCAATGAACTGCTGTTTTACAAATAATGTTACAAAATCATGAATGATTAAAGGATCCATTCAAAGTATAAAATAGGCTGGGCACTGTGGCTCATGCCTATAGTCCTAGGACTCTGGGAGGTTGAGGTGTATAGATTGCTTGAACTTAGGAATTAGAGAACAGCCTGAGCAAGAGCGAGACCCCATCTCTACTAAAAAAATAGAAATACTAGCCTGGCATTGTGGTGTGCACCTGTAGTACCAGCTACTCAAGAAGCTGAGGCAGAGGATTTCTTGAGCCCAAGAGTTGGAGATTGCTATGAGCTGTAATGCCATGGTACTCTAGCCTAGGGCGATAGAGTGAGACTTTGTCTCACCAAAATAAAACAAAAAAAGTATAAAATAGACCAATAGATTTTCAAGTAAGAGGGTATGAAAAGTTAATTGATAGAGTTTCAGACTTCACATTGCAAACTAACCTTTAAGAAACTACCACTTGTTAAGTTTTGGCATAGAATCTAAGCAATATCCATAGTTATCTTCAAAGACTATTAAAATATCCTTTGTTTTCTAATTGTATGTCTGTATGTCCAGATTTACTTCTTACCCTCCATTCATAATTATGTATTGTTAACAAGTGGAATGCTAAAGCCCAGTAAGAGTCCATCTGACTGCTGTTAAGTGAGATGTTACAGAGATATGTAATCATGTGAATATTAACATGTAGGAGATTTATTGTTTTAGTGAATTACTGTTTTGAAAACCCTCACTTTTAACTTTTGCTATAGTATCAGTAAATGCAAGCTATGTAAAAAAAAAAGCTCTTGGGCGGTACCTATGGCTCAAGAGTAGGGCGCTGGCCCCGTATGCCAGAGGTTCAAACCCAGCCGTGGCCAAAAGCTGCAAAAAAAAAAAAAAAAGCTCTTTGGGTCCTAACTAAAAAGTATGAAAACTGCTGAACTGGACAAAAAAGAGGCATTTTAGGCAGAAGGAATTGCACAGGCCAACAACCTGTGGTAAAGCAGACCCACCTGAACTGAAGTTGGCCAGTGTGAGTGAAGCTCAAGCAAGGAGGGTAGGAGGGAATGTGGCCAGATGAGATGACAGGGAGTAAGCTCACATAGGGTGCTGCATAATGGATTAGGCCAGGCATCCTCGAAGTACGGCCCACAGGCCACATGCAGCCCACCAGGTGTTTTTGCCACTGCTGTCTGTCCTGCTTAGCAGCCAACTCGTACTGGGACCTTTAGTCTGGCCCTCCAACAGTCTGAGAGACAATGAATTGGCGCCCTGTTTAAAAAGTTTGAGGACCCCTGGATTAGACCATTAGTCTTGAGAACATTAGAAAATCTCTCAAAAGTTCAGTACAGACAGGTTTAGGGAGGGGACCACATCAAAACTGCTTTTTGTAACTATAGCATGACAATTACTGAATTGATATGCTTTCCCAGAATGTTTTATTTAGGCCGTGGTGTCTCTTGGGATTTAAATGTAATCTGAAGGCACATTGGTGTCCCATTTACTAGGTCTCAACAGGCCCAGGCTTCCAGGTGGCACTTCCTAGTGGTGTTCCCTGGCAGTTTTTTTTTTTTTTGAGACGGAGCCTCAAGCTATCCCCCTGGGTAGAGTGCCATGGCATCACAGCTCATAGCAAACTCCAACTCCTGGGCTCAAGCAAGTCTCCTGCCTCCGCCTCCCAAGTAGCTGGGACCACAGGCGCCCGCCACAACGCCCGGCCATTTTTCCGTTGCAGCCA
>CAUYQV010101702.1:0-15557 GCA_963574575.1 Galagoides demidoff
TCAAGTGAGTCTCCTGCCTCTACCTCCCAAGTAGCTGGGACCACAGGCGCCCGCCACAACGCCCGGCCATTTTTTGGTTGTAGCCATCATTGTTGTTTGGCGGGCCCGGGCTGGGGATTCGAACCCGCCACCTTAGGTGTACATGTACTTAGCCAATTGAGCCACAGGCGCCGAGCCTCTGTTCTTTTTTTAATTGAGACAGAGTCTCATTTTGTCACCCTTGGTAGAGTGCTATGGTGTCATAGCTCAAGCGATTCTATTGCCTCAGCCTCCCAAGTAGCTGGGACTACCAGCCACAACACCTGGCTATTTTTTGTTGAAGTTGTCGTTTAGCTGGCCCTGGCCAGGTTCAAACCTACCAGCCTGGGTGTATGTCGCCTGCACCCTACCCACTGTCCTACGGGCTCCAAGCCCAGATTTCATTCTTTTTAATGGCTGAATAATATTCATTGTGTATGTGTACCACATTTTTCTTTATTCATTCATACATTGATCAATAACACTTCAATTAATTTCCTGTTTTGGTTACTGTGAATAGTGCTAAAAAAATGGGAACACAGATAGCTGTCTGTACACTGATTTCCTTTCTTTTAGAATATACCCAGCAGTGCGATCATGTGATAGTTTTATTTTTAGGTTTTTGAGGAACCTCCATACTGTTTTCCACAATGGCTGTCCTACTTTACATTTCCACTCACAGTATACGAATGTTCCCCTTTCTCCACATCCTTGCCAGTATTTGTTGTTTTTTGTCTTTTTGACAATACTCCTTATACATTGCTGAATTTGTATTATGACATATTGGTATAAACCTGTAGTTTTTCTTTTTTTTTTTTTAGAGACAGAGTCTCACTTTATTGCCCTCGGTAGAGTGCCATGGTATCATAGCTCACAGCAACCTCCAACTCCTGGGACTATAGGTATCTGCCACAAAGCCCGTATATTTTTTTGTTGCAGTTTGGCTGGGGCCGGGTTCAAACCCACCACCCTCGGTATATGGGGCCGGTGCCCTATCCACTGAGCCATAGGTGCCACCCAACCTGTAGTTTTTCTTTCTCATGAAAACCCTGTAAGATTTTGGGATAGAAATTATATGGTACTGTATCTTTTTAAATTTTTTTTTTGAGACAGAGTCTCACTATGTTGCCCTCAGTAGAGCGCTATGGTGTCACAGCTCACAGCAACCTCAAACTATTGGGCTTAATCAATTCTCTTGTCTCAGTCTCCCAAGTAACTGGGACCACATGCCCCTACCGTAACACCCAGCTTTTTTTTGTTGCAGTTGTCATTGTTGTTTAGCAGGCCCAGGCCGGGTTCAAACCCGCCAGCCCCTGTGCATATGACCCGCACCCTAACTGGTGAGCTATGGGTGCTGAGCCATGGTACTGTATCTTTTTTAAGAGAGAATCTCACTTTGTCACCCTCCGTAGAGTGCCTTGGTGTTACACAGCTCACAGCAACCTCCAACTCCTGGGCTTAGGCGATTGTCTTGCCTCAGCCTCCTGAGTAGCTGGGACCACAGGCGCCTGCCACAACACCTGGCTATTTTTTTCTTGCAGTTTTGGCCAGGGCCGGGTTTGAACCTACCACCCTTGGTATATGGGGCTGGTGCCCTACCCACTGAGCCACAGGCGCCGCCCCAAGGTACTGTATCTTTTTCTCTTCTTTCAAGAGTGTTTATAGGATTGGAATATTTTGTTTTGTTTTGTTTTTGAAAAAGGGTCTCAGTCTGTTGCCTAGGCTAGAGTGCAGTGGCATCATTATAGCTCACTACAACCTCAGACTCCTAGGCTCTAGACATCATCCTGCCTCAGCCTCCTGAATAAGCCAAGACTATAGATGCATACCACCACACATGGCTAATTTTTCTATTTTTTATAGATATGAGGGTCTCTTGCACATGCTGGTCTTGAACTCTTGGCCTCAAATAATCCTCCCACCTCTGTCTCCCAAAGTGCTAGGATTACAGGCATGAGCGATCGTGCCTGGCCAAAAGACTAATTGTTTCTTATCATTGACTTGTTCTAATGGTTAGCCTCATAGTTATTGGACGAAAAACTAACAAAAATGTTTATATAGCACTATTTTTAGAGTAAAGAGAGAAGACTTTTAAATATGACTAATAAGAACCCAGCTGAAAATTTATTTAAAATTAGAGTTTGAGTCTTATGAGAGAAACAACAAAGTTTGCAGTTGAACTTGAGGTTTCTGGAGCCATTTGCTGCCAGTTGCTTATTCAGGTGGTAAGCAGCTCTGATAACTTGACTATTTGCAGTTCTTTAGGTTGGGAGGGGAATGAGGAAAAAGAATACTCTAATTTCTCTTTCTTGGTCCTCAAAGCTTCTCAACACTCTTAAGTAACTTTTGACATAAATAAATAATGAATAGTTGATAGTTGCCAGAGCAAGTAGCCATAAGTATCTCATCTCCAGGAAAAGCTGTTGCTCAACTTTTTCTGGCTTATTCTTTCGCTTAGTCAGATGGACAACTGCGGCTTTATTCTGCTTTCAGAGCAGATTTGAACTGGGTTTGCTTTTTCAGTTTAGAAGATAATCCGCCCATTAGTACTCTGATTCTTGATTTCTAGGCCCTTCCAAGTCTATTAATTTGAGACCCAAAACATTTAGGGAAATTACTTTAGAGTATTCAGTAGAATGTCTATAGCTAAATTTTGGGAGCTCTTGAGGCCTCTAATGGCCTTGCTCATGGTTGTCCTTAACTAGCTTAATGGTCAGCTTCATGCTTATTTTCCTTACTCTCCGCGCCCCCCTTACCATTTTCATTAGTCCATCTACCCTTTATACCATAAGTTCTTTACCTATTTGAGTGTGGTCTCATTGGCAGGCCAATAAAGCTGGTAGATACATTCCTAGAATAATATTTTTAAATGTATAAAATAAAATACATGAGATTACAAAGGAAACCAATTGTATTGAAATTCAGTTAACATATTAAAACAATTTTATATTAGTAATGGTGCTTTTTAATGCTTAAAATAATAAGATCAAGAAATAGATATAAATACCAGAATTCTTAAATGGAAATGAGTACAAATGACACTTTGAGATCTATAACAACTGTAATATCATATAAAATACAGTCAGTCTCAGGTACTGCTATTGCTGTTATGTTTTGTTGCCCATCTTTATGATTAAAGACAATGCTGAATTTCAGTTAGAGTTAGTGAAAACAAAATTGTAATTTTATTCCCATCCACATTCATAGACCACACCCTGAAACCTGGGTCTCATGGACCCCAATACAGAAACCCTTAGTTTAACTCCTTAAGCTATGAGAGGGAGTAATACTATAAAATCATTTAGGTTAATTTGTGTTTACCCAGTTTATAGAGTAAGTAGCACCCTATTTCCAATGCCAGTAGACACTGAATGCCCATTTTCCCAAGCACAGATGCTTTAAGTGCATCTGTACCAGTTTTGAAACATGGTGGTAGGAGAGGAGCCCCTCCTTACAATGGGCAGAATAAAGTCTCCTTCCCTACAAAGATGTCCATGTCCTATTTGTAGAACCAGTGAATATGTTAGGTTATGTGGCAAGGGGGAATTAAGGTTAAAGTTGGAATTAAGGTTGCAAATCAGGTGATCTTAAGGAAATTAGACCAGATATGGTGACTCATGCCTACAATCCTACAAGCACTTTGAGAGACCAAGGCAGAACAATCACTTGAGGTCAGATATTTGAGACTAGCCTGGGGAATCTAACCTACAAAAAATTTTTTAAAGGTTAGTTGGGTGTAGTGTGTAATCCGAGCTATTCAGGAGGCCAAAGCTGGATGTCTCTTGGAGTCCTAGAGTTCAGGGTTACAGTGAGCTGTAATTGCATTCTAGCCTGGGTGATAGAACAAGACTCTGTCTCTCTAAAAAATAAAAAAACATTTAAAAGATAGGGAAGGCTGGGCGAGGTGGCTCACGCCTGTAATCCTAGCACTCTGGGAGGCCAAGGCAGGTGGATTGCCTGAGCTCAAAGGTTCAAGACCAGCCTGAGCCAGAGTGAGTGAGACCTTATCTCTAAAACTAGCCGGGCGTTGTGGCAGGCGCCTGTAGTCCCAGCTACTTGGGAGGCTGAGGCAAGAGGATTGCTTGAGTCCAAGAATTTGAGGTTGCTGTGATTTGTGACACCATGACACTCTACCAAGGGCGACAAAGTGAATGAGCCTCTGTCTCAAATAAATAATAGGCCAGCACCTGTAGCTCAGTGTTTAGGGCTCTGGCCACATGCACCTGGGTGGGGGTGGGACTCGAACCCAGCCCAGGCCTGATAAACAACAATGACAACAACAACAACAAAAATAGCCAGGCGTTGTGGCAGGCGCCTGTAATCCCAAGTACTTGGGAGGCTAAAGCGAGAGAATTGCTGGAACCCAACAGTCTGAGGTTGCTGTGAGCTGTGATGCCATAGCATTCTACCAAGGGTGACATAGTGAAACTCTATTTCAAAAAGAAATTTTAAAATTAAATAAATAAATAAAAGAGAGGGAAATTATCCTGGGTTGTCAGAGTGAGACCAGTGTAAAATCACAAAAATCCTTAAAAATATAAGGATTTGGCTCGGTACCTGTGGCTCAAGCGGCTAAGACGCCAGCCACGTACACCTGAGCTGATGGGTTCAAATCCAGCCCGGCCCGCCAAACAACAATGACGGCTGCAACCGAAAAAACAGCCGGGCGTTGTGGCAGGCGCCTATAATCCCAGCTACTTGGGAGGCTAAGGCAGGAGACTCGCTTGAGCCCAGTAGTTGGAGGTTGCTGTGAGCTGTGATGCCATGGCACTCTACCCAGGGTGACAGCTTGAGGCTCTTTCTCAAAAAAAAAAAAAAGTATATATATATATATATAAGGATTTTTGAAGATAAAGTAGGCCGTGAGCCAAAGAACAGCCTTTAGAAAGGGCAAGGAAACAGATTTTCACCCAGAACCTCCAGAAAGGCACGTAGCCTTCTAACATCTTCATTTTAGCCCAAAAACCTCTATTGGACTTCTATAGGACTATAATAATAAATTTGTATTGTTTAAACTGTCAGATTTTTGACAGTTTGCTGTAGGTTACAGCAATACTTTGCCCCCACTTATTTTTATGTATTTATTTATTTTTTGAGACAGAGTCTCAAGCTGGCCCTGGGTAGGTGTCATGGCATCATAGCTCACTGCAGTCTCCAAGTCTTAGGCTCAAGCAATCCTCTTGCCTCAGTTTTTCTATTTTTAGTAGAAACAGGGTCTCACTTTTGCTCAGGCTGGGTCTCAAACTCCTGAGCTCAAGCAATCCACCCGCCTTGGCCTCCTGGAGAGCTAGGATTATAGGCGTGACCACCACACCCAGCCCACTGCCCCCACTTTGCTAATTTCTTCCTATAAGTAAAAGTGGCCAAAGGAGCTGTTTTTCATGCCAAGTCCTTCCAGGGGAATTTTTAAAGACTCCATGGCTGCCCTGTCATCTGTGTATAGCTTCTAGGATTGACTGCTTCCTAATTGTTACAATAATGTGATTACATAACTCAATAGCTCTGTCTTGTTTTACTAAAGTGTACTAATTTTCCTTTAAAAAATGAGTACTCTAGTTCTGCAGTCCCTAACCCTGGTTCATGGCCTGTTAGAAACCAGGCTGCACAGCAGGAGGTGAGGAGCGTGTGGGTGAGGGAGCAAGCAAAGCTTCTGTATTTATAGCTGCTCTCCATCACTTGCATCAACATGGGAGCTCTGCCTCCTCCTGTCAGATCAGGGACAGCATTAGATTTTCATAGAGCAAACCCTACTGTAAACTGCATGCAAAAGATCCAGATTGTTTAGGCATTATGAGGTTGTAATGCCCACTCCACCACACCTATTCCTAGAAAAATTGTCTTCCATGAAACTAATGAAACGATGAACCCTGGTGCTGAAAAAGTTGGGGACCTCTGTTCTAGTTCTCCAGCAACTGTTACTTTAGCATATAAATCCCTTTTGGATCCTCTTTCAGATTTCATCCAACATAATGATTTTCCTGTTCCATTCCGATTTTGGAAGACATTGATATGGTTTTACTTGTTGCATTCTACCCAAGCTTTCAACTTGCTCAGGAATTGCATAAAGTGAAAATACATGTAACAGGAACTGTTACAGCTTCTAGGAAGGATTTTCCAAGTGATCTGAAAAAGAAGATACTTCAGGAATATGAATTATGTGCCTGTCAATGTGAAATGAAAATGATATCCCTCTTATTCTATGACAAGAGATTAGTGAACAGTGCTGAGTACACTCTTTGGCCCGCAAACACAGTTGATCACACTGATTATGGGAAGAAATAGCCTGTTCAGGCTCGGTGCCTATAGTGGTTATGGCGCCAGCCACATACACCGAGGCTGGTGGGTTCGAGCCCAGCCTGGGTTAGCTAAACAATAATGACAACTGC
This sequence comes from Galagoides demidoff, assembly GCA_963574575.1. Taxonomy (NCBI): domain Eukaryota; kingdom Metazoa; phylum Chordata; class Mammalia; order Primates; family Galagidae; genus Galagoides; species Galagoides demidoff. The sequence continues at coordinate 6,405 of CAUYQV010101702.1, forward strand.
AACAACAACAAAAAACAAGCTGAGTGCTGTGGCAGATGCCTGTAGTCCTAGCTACTTAGGTGGCTGAAGTAAGAGAATTGTTGAAGCCCAAGAGTTAGCGGTTGCTGTGAGCTGTGATGGCACAGCACTCGACCATTGGCAACATAGTAAGACTAGCCACTATGAACTCATCCTAGTGAACTATGACGATGGCTTGGTGCCTGTTCTGTCTCAAAAAAAAAGAGCCTGTTCAATTTGAAAAGCCAACAGTTATTTTAGAATACACAAAATTTATGGAAAGAGTGGACAGAGCTGATTAATAAGTACTTTGGATGTTATGGATATACAAAGATTCATATAAATGGTGGGAAAAAGTCTTCTGGCTGATGGAAGTTGTACTTTGGAACAACTATGACCTTTACTTATTAGATGAGGACAGTGGGGAAAAACTGCAGACATACCTTTCCTACAGGGGAAAAACAGGGAAGACCATCATCTTCTGACACTAAGGACAGCCTAATGGGAAGATATATTTTATAATACAAGATGAAAATAAATCAACAAAGTATTGTATGGTTTGCATCAGATGAAGTAAGAAAGGTGGAAGGAGAGAAACTCATTTTTTGCTGTGAGACATGCATGAGGAAACCTGGGCTTCATCCTGGAGATTACTTCAAGAACTATGACAGTGACTCAGTGCCCATAGCTCAGCAGTTAGGGCATCGGCCACATACACTGAGGCAGGCATGTTTGAACCCACCATGGGCCTGCTAACAATGACAATGCAATGCCTTGGCACCTGTGGCTTAGGTGGCTAAGGTGCCAGCCACATACACCTAAGGTGGTGGATTCGAATCCAGTCTGGACCCGCCAAAATAACAATGATGGCTGCAACCAAAAAATAACCAGGCGTTGTGGTGGGCACGTGTGGTCCCAGCTACTTGGCAGGCTGAGGCAGGAGACTCGCTTGAGCCCAGGAGTTGGAGGTTGCTGTGAGCTGTTATGCTATGGCACTCTACCCACCGGATAGCTTGAGGCTCTGTCTCAAAAAAAAAAAAAAAAAACAATGACAATGCAACAAAAAACAGCCAGGCATTGTGGCAGGCACCTGTGGTCCCAGTTACTTTGGAGGCTGAGGCAAGAGAATTGCTTAAGCCCAAGAGTTAGAGGTTACTGTGAGCTGTGATGCCAGGAAACTCTACCGAGGGCAACATAGTGAAACCCTTGTCTCAAAAAAAAAGTATGACACTCAAAAAAATTATAAACAAAAACACTTTAATTATTTTATGTAAACTAAAATAGATAATAAGTCATCAGGTGAATTCATATTTATATTTTTCTCTTTTAAAATGGTAGGCAGGCTCGGCGCCTGTGGCTCAAGCAGCTAAGGCACCAGCCACATACACCTAAGGTGGCAGGTTCGAATCCCCAGCCCGGGCCCGCCAAACAATGATGGCTGCAACCAAGAAATGGCCGGGCATTGTGGCAGGTGCCTGTGGTCCCAGCTACTTGGGAGGCGGAGGCAGGAGACTCGCTTGAGCCCAGGAGTTGGAGGTTGCTATGAGCTGTGATGCCATGGCACTCTACCCAGGGGGGGAGCTTGAGGCTCCGTCTCAAAAATAAATAAATAAATAAATAAAATGGTAGGGCAGCACCTGTGGCTCAGAGGGTAGGGCACCAGCCCCAAACCTGGCTCTGGCCAAACTGCAACAAAAAAATAGCCAGACAACTGCAAAAAAAAAAGAAAAAAATATTAAAAAAATAAATAAACAGGCTTATCAGTGGAATCACCTGCTAGAATTAATAGCCAAAGGGAGTAAACAAATGTTGGATATCCTAGCTAGGATTCTGTCTGCTAATAAAAAAAAAAGGAGAGAGAAAGAGAATGTTTCCTTTATATTAAAAGGAAAAGGGAGTCCAGGCACAGTGGCTCACGCTTGTAATTCTAGTACTTTGGGAGGCTGAGGCAGGAGGATCACTTGAGCTTAGGAGTTCGAGACCAGCCCAGGCAAGAGTAAGACCCTGTCTCTACTGCACTGCACTGCACTCTACCCTGGGCAACAGAGTGAGACTCTGTTCAAAAAAAAGGCAGAGGGTATGCAAAGATAAGTAGGCAGGGCAGTTCTTTGGTCTTATTTACTGTATTATAAACATAGCATTTATACTAGTATTAGTTTTGTTTTTGTTTTTTGAGACAGAGCCTCAAGCTGTTGCCCTGGGTGGAGTGCCGTGGCATCACAGCTCACAGCAACCTCCAAGTCCTGGGTTTAAGTGATTCTCTTGCCTCAGCCTCCTAAGTAACTGGGACTACAGGCGCCCACCACAATGCCCAGCTATTTTTTGGTTGTAGTTGTCATTGTTGTTTGGCAGGCCCAGGCTGGATTCAAACCCACCAGCTCTGGTGTATATAGCTGGCACCTTAGCCACGTGAGCTACAGGCGCCGAGCCTAGTATTGGTTTTTTTATATGTTGTCTAGAAATTTAGTCCTTTTTGAGCAGATAGATCAGGGGTCCTCAAACTTTTTAGACAGGGGGCCAGTTCACTGTCCCTCAGACCATTGGAGTGCCAGACTGCGGGCCCCCAGATGAGTCAGCTGCTAAGCAGGACAGGCAGCGGCAGCAAAAACAACCAGAAGGCCAGATAAATGTCCTAGGTGGGCCGCAGTTTGAGTATGCCTAAGATAGGTAGTTGTATAACTTACTACTAAGACAATGGTTCTCAACCTTCCTAATGCCTCGACCCTTTAATACAGTTCCTCATGTTGTGTGACTCCCAACCATAAAATTATTTTCATACACGTGTATTTGTACACGGACGGCGTATGTGATGGTTTTAGGCGACCACTGTGAAAGGGTTGTTGGACCCCCAAAGGGGTTGCGACCCCACAGGTTGAGAACTGCTGTACTAAGATGTTTCTAAAATATGGATTATAAAGCAAGGCTTATTTTTAGTATTGACTTTTGCCACTCAGTGTAGTTATTGTGTTTCCAAGTTCTTTATAAAATTTTAACTGTTGATTCAAAATTTGTTTTCTCCCACCTAATAGGCAGGTATATGGCATAACTACAACAGGGACCTCACCTATCAAATGCAAACATTGTAACCTAATCATCTGTACCCTCATATTAATCTGAAATTTAATTTAATTTTATTTTATTTTGAGACAGAGTCTCACTATGTTGCCCTGGGTAGAGTACTGTGATGTCACAGCTCACAGCAACCTCAAACTCTTGGGCTTAAGCAATCCTCTTGCCTCAGCTAGCCCGGGTTGAGTTCAAACCCGCCAGCCTCAGTCTATGTGGCCAGCGCCCTACCCACTGAACATGGGAGCCGCCTTAGTCTGAAATTTTTTAAAAATTCACTTTCTAATCTGAATAGGCTATAGTCTTGTGCAAGACCTATTTTCTGTTAGTAGACCTGTATGTGTATGTATGGGGTACTATGAACATGGGTCCATTTCTTCTTTAAAAGTGGTTCTACTCAGTTTTATTTTAATCTGATTATAAGTAAAACTTGAGAATATTATGCCTCAAACACCAACTGTATCAAGACAAGTCACAGGGGTTCAAGTGACCAGTAAACAAGAAGAAACAAATTTTGACCAGTCAACCTAGCAAAGATTTTTTAAAAAGAGAGGGCTTAGGGACTGGCACAGTGGTTCACACGTAGAATCCTAGCACTCTGGTAGGCAGAGGCAGATGAGTTGCTTGAGCTCAGGAGCTGGAGACCTGCCTGTGCAAGAGTGAGACCCCATCTCTGAAAGAAGCCAGGCATTGCGGCAGGCGTCTATAGTCCCAGCTATTTGGGAAGCTGAGGCAAGAGGATCGCTTAAGCTTCAAGACTTTGAGGTTCCTGTGAGCTATGGTGTGACAGCACTCTACAGAGGGCGACAAAGTGAGACTTTATCTCAAAAAATAAAAAAATAAAAAAAAAGAAAAGGCTTAATGTTGCTATGGATGCAACCCTCTTACATACTTATGGGGGATATGTAAATTAGTGGTTTTTTTAGAAGGCAGCTCAGCAGAGACTAAAAATTTTATGTCCACTGATTCTTCTTAAGAATCTATCCCAAGAAAATAATTGGATGTGCATTTATATGAAAGATAGACATCAGGCGGTGCCTATGGCTCAAGGAATAGGGTGCCGGCCCTATATCCTGGAGGTGACGGGTTCAAACCCAGCCCTGGCCAAAAACTGCAAAAAAAAAAAAAAGAAAGAAAGAAGGATAAACATCACAGCATTATTTGTGGAAACCTGGAAACTAAATGTCAAGTCTTAGGGGAATGATTATGTTGTGGTATACCTATGTCATGGAGAATTAAATAACTAAAAATGAGGCCAGGCATGGTCACTCACACCTGTAATCCTAGCACTCTGGGAGGCCAAGGTGGGTAGATTGCCTGAACTCACTTGTTCAAGACCAGCCTGAGCAAGAGTGAGATCCCACCTCTAAAAATAGCCAAGTTTTGTGGCAGGTGCTTGTAATCCCAGCTACTTGGAAGGCTGAAGGAAGAGAATAATTGTTTAAGCCTAAGAGTCTGAGGTTGCTGTTAGCTATGCCACTATGGCACTATACCAGGGGCAACAAAGTGAGACTCTTTTTCAAAAAAAAAGTTAAAAAATCCCATTTTTAGTTTTTTGTGTGTTTTTTGAGACTGAGTCTCAGTTTTTGTTTTTGTGTTTGTTTTTTAAGAGATAGTCTCATTTTGTCATCCTCAGTGCCATGGCATCACAGCTTACAGCAACCTCCAGCTCTTAAGCTTAGGTGATTCTCTTGCCTCAGCCTCCTAAGTAGCTGGGACTCCAGGCGCCTGGCTATTTTTTTGTTGCAGTTTGGCTGGAGCCAGGTTTGAACCCACGACCCTCAGTATATGGGGCCAGCACTCTACTCACTGAGCCACAGGTGCCGCCTGAGTCTCAGTTTTTTTACCCTTGGTAGAGTAGTGCTGTGGCATCATAGCTCACAGCAACCTCAAGCTCCTGGGCTCAAACTATCATCTTGCCTCAGTTTTACTATTTTTTAATAGAGACAGAGGGTCTTGCTCTTGCTTAGGCTGGTCTTGAACTCCTGAGCTCAAGCAATCTACCTGCCTTGGCCTCCCACAGTGCTAGGATTACAGGCACGAGCTACCATGCCCCAGGCCTTTTTTACAATTCTTAATAACATGAGAAAATGCTCAGATGGTAGAGAAGGAAAAATAAGATACAGAAGAATAATTTTGTGACAGTACAGAGGAAAGATTAGGGTAGTAAGTATAATAATCAGTCCATATTGAGATTTTTTAGAACTCAGTTTTGTGTGGTTTTGGGAATTGAGTCCCAGCGGATAGCAGTTTTCTGTTCTCACAGGTGGTTGTTACTTAGCTTACTAAGGGAGTATAGTTTGTTTGTTTGTTTTGAGACTGAGTCTCACTATATTGCCCTGTGGTGTCACAGCTCACAGCAACCTCAAACTCTGGGGCTTAAGAGATTCTTTTGCCTGAGCCTCCCAAGTAGCTGGGACCACAGGCGCCAGCCACAACACCGGGCTATTTTTTTGTTGCAGTTGTTGTTGTTTGTCCCAGGCTGGGTTCAAACCCTCCAGCCTTGGTTCATGTGGCTGGGGCCATAACCACTGTGCTACGGGTGCCAAGCCCACAAGTCTTTCACTGTCTGGGCTTTTGAAGGGGAGTAGGTATAGGAAAAGAGATTAGGTATTAGTGCTCAAGTAGTCACTGCAGTATCCCATTCTTCTGAATCTTTTTCTTCTGATTAGTAGAAGGAAAAACAGACTGCCGTTCTGACACTGCTTCAGAAAATGTGCTTAGGCATTAACATTCCAGGGTTAGGTGATAGGTCAGAAAGGGAAGGCTGGCTTTATTCATCTTCATATCACAGGAACAGGTCCTGCTAGGCATTTGTAAAAATGGCTAAAATTTTAGCCTGTGCCTTTCCTGTTGCTCTGGTCCCCTCTGTGAGCTACTAGTAAATTACATTTGTATGCATATATCCTAATGTGTACTGGATTTTAATCTTTTCTAGATCTCCATCTGGAGATGACTGTTGTCAGTTGGAAGTGAATTAAAATAAATCAGGTGGCTATAGATGAGATTGCTGTACTGTTAAGACTGTAGGAGGGAAGTGGTTATGGAAGAAGATGGTTGGTGATGCATGAGGCAAAAGGGAAATGCTGGTGTTATTTTTACCCTGGTTTGGTTTTTTTTTTTTGAGATGGAGTCTCACTATGTGGCCTTTGGTAGAGTGCTGTGGTGTCACAGCTTACAGCAACCTCAAACTCTTGGGGTTAAGTGATTCTCTTGCCTCAGCCTCCCAAGTAGCTGGGATTACAGGTGCCCACCACAACACCTAGCTATTTTTTGGTTGCACTTGTCATTGTTGCTTCAGCTGGCCCGGGGTGGGTTCGAACCTGCCACCCTCAGTGTATGTGGTCAGCACTATAACCACTGTGCTACAAACACCGAGTCTTTATCCTGTTTTTTGTCTTTTGTCTCCCTGCAGTGATTTCTAAATTTTGGTTTAAAGATGGTAGGTAGAAGCAGCTAGAGAGACCAGGTACAGTGGCTCACGCCTATAACCCTAGCACTCTGGGAGGCCAAGGTGGGTGGATTACTTAAGTTCATGAGCTCGAGACTAGCCTGAGCAAAAGCGAGACACACACCACCACCACCCCATCTCTACTAAAAATATAAAAACTGAGGCAAGAGGATCACTTGAGCCTGAGTTTGGAGGTTGCTGTGAGCTATGACACTACAGCACTCTGCCCTGAGCAGCAGCTTGAGACTGTTTCAAAAAAGAAAAAAAGAAGCAGCTAGAGGACAGGACCACTGTCTCTAACAGAATTAGTGTAATATTTAAGCATATACAAGTAAGTGCTCTTTAAACTGTATTAGCATAGAATAGTTCCAGTAGAAGCATTGTTTGCTAATATAAATCTAAATATTGGTCACAGTTTCTTTCCTAAGTATGGCCTCAATACTGAGATAAAGATGTTTGCAGGCCAAATTTAGAATGCCCAAATAGATGTATCATTTCACTTTGTTCTGTTGGATCAGAAAAGGCCCGTCTCTAAGGAAGAAACTCAGTCATATTTGTTAAAGAAGTGTTTTATAAAAGGTTCCTTAAGTCAGGTCTTGTAACTGATTTGCCCTTAGAGGCTGACTTCAAAACCCTGTAATACTACACCATGGCTTTTGAAGCCAGATTCCCATCTTTCTCTTTATGTTCTGCACAGTCTGGCTTTGTTCATTCTGGTATGGGTCTGAGGATCCACCCTACCCTTGTTTATGGCTGATCACTGAGCTTTAAAAGCCATGGACTGACTGTATTTTCACTATGTGCCCACTAGGCTAAGCATGACTGGTTTTTATTCTCTAAGCCTGACATGGTGTGGTTAAAAACTCTGTGAGTTAAGGATGAAAGATAAGTTTTTTGGGTTTTTGTGGCCCACCCCCACCAATAGGCTACTGGGAGAACTTTTTTTTTAGTTTCATATTGCTATGAGGTTATAAACAATTGGGTTACATTGTTTGAGTATGTTAGGTAAAGTCCAAGTTATAATTGAGCCCTTCACCTGAGAGATGTGCCATATACCCCTACATTGTGCCAATTAGATGATAGCACACCAAAACCCCATCACCCTCCTCTCCTCTTCCCCAAGATAAGTTATATTGATATACAGTATTAGATATAAAGTGTATCCTCTTTTGCCTATCAGGTAGGTCAGTGATATCCATACAACTGGGTTTTAGTGAACAGTTTAGCCAAGGCCACAGAGTAAGGCATGGGCAGAGTTTAAATTCTGGACTTCACTGTGGCATCCTGGTCACTAGAATGTGCCCCATCAGCATTTGAAAGAATAAAGGTCGTCAACGGAGAAGGAAAAATGCGTTTGGACAGGTTATCTTTTGCAGATTATCTGTGTGTACACATACCCGTTTTGGTATCATGTGCTTTGGGGCAGGGCATTTGAACAGTGTTGTAGTGTTAGAAATTAACCCACGAAACATATGAACTTATTTTAGCTCTGTGATCAGTTATTTGACAATATTAATAATGATTTGCTGCTTATTGAACTGGTTGACTAATAGCAACTGAGGAATGTATTAAATGTCACTTTCTAGGCAGGCTGGGTTTGTTTTTAATGGTACAGTTTTATTCAGAGTATTTCTTTGTCTTCAGAGCAAGCCCCAGTCTCCAAAGAGAATTACATCCCTTCTTCCTATCAACAATGGCTCCAAAGAAAATGGGATCCAAGAGGAACAAGACCAAGAGCCACAGGACCTCTTTGCAGGCAAGTATGGCCAAAAAACTCACCTTCTATCTAAATGGTTTTGTTAAGCTGCTGAATTAAAGTCAAATCCAAAATAAAAATTATTGGAAATATAACATTTTGTAAGATACTATTGTGGAGGGTTCCAAAGTATGTAAAATACAGGCTCTGCTATAGGATTCTTAGGGAGTAAGACATAAATACACAGTTATGTAAGAATATGAGTTAAATAAACTATTAAACCATAATAGGAATGTAGCTGAGAAATAATCAAAATAGTAAGTCACAGGAGCTCATAGGAATATGAGATCTCAGACTAAAGCAGTAGCTTTAGACATTTATGACCAAGACAGTTACTAGACAATGGGAAGGGTAGTGGGAGGAGAGAGGCACAAAGTAGGGATGGTTGATGGGTACGAAACTATAGTTAGCTAGAATGAACAATATTTGATAGCACAACAGAGTGACTATTATCAATAGTAACTTAGGGTATACTTTAACTAAAAGAGTGGAATTGGAGTGTTCTTAATAAAAAGAAATGATAACATGCCTGAGGTGAAGGATACCCTAAATACTCCGATTTGATTAATTCACATGGTATGTCTGTATCGAAACAGCACATACACCCTATAACAATATACCACTATTATGTACCTATAATAATTAAAAATTAAAATTAAAAAAATTGGCTCAGCACCTGTGGCTCAAGCAGCTAAGGCTCCAGCCACGTACACCTAAGGTGCCGGGTTCGCATCCCCAGCCCGGGCCCGCCAAACAGCAATGACGGCTGCAACCAAAAAATGGCCGGGCGTTGTGGCGGGTGCCTGTGGTCCCAGCTACTTGGGAGGCGGAGGCAGGAGACTCGCTTGAGCCCAGGAGTTGGAGGTTGCTATGAGCTGTGATG
>CAUYQV010101708.1:0-27423 GCA_963574575.1 Galagoides demidoff
TTTTTTGAGACAGAGCCTCAAGCTGTCCCCCTGGGTAGAGTGCTGTGGCATCACAGCTCACAGCAACCTCCAACTCCTGGGCTCAAGCCAGTCTCCTGCCTCTGCCTCCCAAGTAGCTGGGACCACAGGTACCTGCCACAATGCCTGGCTATTTTTTTTTTTTTTTTTTTTTTTTGTTACAGCCATCATTGCTGTTTGGTGGGCCTGGGCTGGATTCGAACCTGCCATCTTAGGTGTATGTGGCTGGCGCCTTAGCCACTTGAGCCACAGGCGCCAAGCCTAGTTTCTCTTTCTTGCAGAAAAACTCAGCTGCCCAGGGTGTTGTTAAGAACTAACCCCCCCCCACATAACTTGAGTAGGAATATCTGACTGTCAAAAGTCAATAGTAAGAGATGATTTCAATCTTGGCATTTCCAGGCTTATACAATAACTGTTATATTTATGATTAAAAAATATTTAATTGAAAAAAATGTATTGCTGAAAGAAGTCCTCTAGGAACTGTTTACAAGTCCTAGATTTTCAAACCATGAAGCACCAGTAAAAGGAAGAGTTAAAGATATATCTTTAAAAAGGAACCAGAGTGGTAACAATCTGTGATTGATGTGTGATTAATAACAGTTGAAGATTTGTGAGGAGATACCTGAATATTATTATTTGTATTTCTTTAATATTTTCTCTAAAGGAATTGTTGTTTATTGTTGGTAAAGCAAATTTGTTTCTGTTAATTTTGGCCTATCTATTTTCTTCTAAAAAGTACAATTGAATGAAATTGTGACTTCTTCCCTAATTATTCACCTCTGAAAAAGCTTAACAATTTAGATTGCAAAGTCCATAGGAAGAGTATGTTGTTCAGTTGTTGGAAACCATCAGTGTTTTATGAATGGTACTTAAACTGTGAAAATAACCTCTGGAGGGACAGCTGGGAGAAGTCAGAGTCTGATAATAATTCATGAGAAGAAGCTGATTCCGAGTGAGACACTCTGATGTCTGGTGTCATGTCAGTCAGCAGCTAAGAATATGATCTTGCACGTTGTTCCTCTCTGGCCCCTGTTTTGCCATCTGTGAATTAGGGAATAACAACAACTAGTGCTCACACAGCCCTTACATTAGAAGTGTGAATGTGTGGCTTGGTGCCTGTGGCTCAAGTGGCTAAGGCGCCAGCCACATACACCTAAGGTGGCGGGTTAGAATCCCCAGCCTGGGCCCGCCAAACAACAATGATGGCTGCAACCAAAAAATAGCCGGGCGTTGTGCTGGGCGCCTGTGGTCCCAGCTACTTGGGAGGCAGAGAGAGACTGGTTTGAGCCCAGGAGTTGGAGGTTGCTGTGAGCTGTGATGTCATATCACTCTACCCAGGGGGACAGCTTGAAACTCTGTCTCAAAAAAAAAAAGAAGTGTGAATGTGTACATGTAATCTGTACTGCCACCCTGATGAGTTATTATTCTCATACCAATTTAGACATGCTCTTCTCAAAAAACTTGGGCAATTTAGTTAACTTCTTAGAGAGGAAATTGAGGCAGAAATTTGTTAGGTAACTGTACAAGTTCACATATCTAGTGTGTGGGATGGGACGTCAAATCTAGCAAGTTGCCTCTGGAGTCTGTTGTCAGGCACCAAGCTCTTGTGACCCTCTAGACAGACTCAAGGGTCCCTTCTGCTAGAGTCCTTGGCATATTAATTATTGTTTGTTATTTAAAATTATTTGATAATTCCAATATCTCTGCCCTATCTGAGTCTGGTTCTGATGTTTACTTTGTCTCTTCTGGCTATATTCTCTGCCTTGTGATTTTTTGATGATAGCCAGGTATGATGTATCAGGTAAAAGGAATTGAGCTCAACAGGCCTTGAGTGTGGGTTCTATGGAACTATGGCTAGAAGTTAGGCTGCGTTTGCTTTTTGCTCTAGCTGTAGGAATCACAGGCTAAATTTTTCTCTAATACCCTTAATTTTGTCTCTCTTGCTGTCTTTGGGTTTCCCTAGAGACTCTTTCTTAAACAGGATCTGAGGTTTGTGGTCTTTTTGTCTGTAATACCTTATACAAGAAATAATAAAAACAGAGTCAACTAGAAATATTTTGTAGGAAATACATAATACTGATATTCTGGTAAGGTGTGGAGGAAGAGAAGAATTCCATCATCTTGTGGTTGGAACTTTTCATGAGCCTGTGCCTCTCAGACCCCATTTCCCCACCTTTTCCCCTTTAGGTGAGACAGAAAGTTTAGCTGGGGCTGGAGGTTTGTTAGACTCTGGTAAAATCCAAATGGTCTGAGTTCTGGGCTCTTGAGGGCAGGCTTTTGTTAAGGAGAACAGAATGCTGTGGGTATATGGTTAACCCTGAACAACATGGAAGTTATGGATGCCAACTCCCTGCACAGTTGGAAACCTGCATTTAACTTCGACTCCTTGGAACCCTAACTACTAATTGCCTACCATTGACCTGAATCCTTATTGATAACATAAATGGCTGATTAACACATGTTTTATGTGCTATATGTATTGTACACTCTATTTTTACAATAGACTGAGCCAAAGAGAAGAAAATGTTAATAGGAAAATCATAAGGAAGAGAAAATTTATTTACGTTCATTAAGTGGAAATGGATCTTCAGAGGTCTTTGTCCTTGTCTTTACAATGAGTAGGATGAGGAAGAAGAGGAAGGGGAGGGGTTGTTCTTATAGTCTCAGGGTGGCAGAGGTGGAAGAAAATCCACACATAAGTGGACCTCTGCAGTTCAAGTCCATCTTGTTCCCAGGGTTGAGTGTATTTCAGGTAGTTATGTTTTCCCTCCCCTGCCTGAAGCATGAGAGGATTTTCCTCTCATCTTCACTGTGAAGACCTAGTGCAAATCCTGGAGGTCAAATTCATGAAATTGTTCCCTCTCCCCCACCCAAGACCAAACCTCCGGAGTTTTAATCTTCCTGCAGGTCCACATTGAGTCTCCAGAGATTTTTCACCTACAGTTCAAGTGTCCCTACAAGTTCTGGCTCCTGGTCATGGGCTTCTGCTCCTGGGAAGCTGGGATTCTTGGTGTTCCACCCTCTTTTTAAGTTTTGAGATAGGAGCTTACCCTGTGACCTCAATTCTCCAACAGATCTAATGAGAGTTACTAGCTTTCATTTTGTTTACCTTTTTTCTTGTTGTGAAGATAGTAGTGATGACTTCTAAGCCCTTATATGTGGGATTGACAGCTGGAAGCCTGTGTTCTCTATTAGTTCTGGAACTCTCAGTCATGGGTCCTTGCAGCTTAAATTTTTGAATGTCTACTTTCTTTGTATTGCATGAAAATGTGTGAATGATTGCAAATTGACTTTTGTTCCTCTGTTCTTTTGATCATTTGAACCAACCCAAAAGGCCATGGTGCAAATGATAGCTCGTATGAAATCACACAAAATTTGTGTGTGGCACATCCAGAATTCAAACCTGGCCAGTTTAACGCCAGAGCTCAGGCAGTTAATCAGGAAGTGCCCAGTCTCCTAAATATAACTCACATACATTATCCTTTAGTTAGAGCTGGGAATGTATATGTGATGTTGAGCTGTCCTGTTAATGATGGTAACTTTGATCACTTGATTAAGGTGGTTCCACCAGATTTGTCTACTCATTAATTCTTGAAGTATTTATTCCCATATTTTATTTTATGTATTTTTCTCTGTCTGGCTCTCCTACTAAGATGCTATTGCTTCTACTTATCTATCTTTTGTATCTTTAGCTCTTTCTTTATAGTTTGAATCTTTATTTTTCTCTCTGCTTTCTGTGAGAATTTCTTAATCTGATCTTCCAATTTACTAATTTATCCTTCTGTAGTAAACATTCGACAAATCACCTCTGCTGTTTATGTTACTTAAAATATCACTATGGGCTCGATACCCATAGCTCAATATCACCAGCCACATATACCAACCCTGGGTGGGTTTGAGCCCAGCCCAGGCCTGCTAAATAACAATGACAAGTACAACCAAAAATATAGCTGGGTGTTGATGGGCACCTGTAGTCCTAGCTACTTGGGAGGCTGAAGCAAGAGAATCACTTAAGCCCAAGAGTTGGAGGTTGCTGTGAGCTGTGATGCTACAGCACTCTACCTACTGAGGGTGACATACTGAGATTCTGTCTCAAAAATAAAAAAAAAGTCAGGGAGATGAGCTGAAGGGGTCAGAGAAGTCTGAAGTGTGAGAAGGGTGTGTCCTACCCATTGGCTTTGAAGGTGGACAGAGAGGACTGTGTGAGCCAGGGATGTGGTGTCTTTCAGAAGCTGAGAATGATGCCCAGCTGACAGCCAACGAGGACGTGGAGACCTCAGTCCTACAACCAAAAGGATGTGAATTCAACCAACAACTTGAGTGAACTTGAAAGCAGATTCATTTCCAGAGTCTCCAGTTAAGAGCTCAGCTCACTGACACCTTGATTTCAGCTTTGTTATACCTGGAGTAGGAAAAATTCCAGCTGAATTCACCTAGATGTATGACCTACAGAACTGTAAGATTATAAATTATATTATTTAAGTTGCTAAACTTGTGGTGATTTGTCATAGTAGCAACAGAAATCTAAAACAAAGATTTAGATCTAAATGTAATGCAATGCTGTGGCTGAAATTTTACTTTTTATCTTTGAAACTTCAAACTAAGTTGGAAAAAAAGCCCAACCCAACTGAAAACAGAGTATGCCTATAGCAGGCCCTGCCTTCTTCAGCAAAGAGGTGGTAGACATTCGTAAAGATAGCTCAACTAAGATGAGCACACAATTAAGAGGTGATGATGTCCAATTTGAGGTGGACCCCATGATAAAAGAGTAAAAACAAATTCTGCCAATAAAGACTTACTCCTAAAAGAGCAAATGAAACAATCAGAATAGGAGTTTTAATATCTCTAATGTAACCAGAGAGGTAAGGGACAATATCATGAAATAATATCAAGTGGTTACAAAACAAAGACATTTCAGTAGGGAAAACACAGTCAGTTCAGCTATAAAATTCCATATGCATTCCTAAAAGTCAAAGTGCTATACAAAATCATTTGACAAAACCTCACTTGTGGGTTATGGGGGCAAAGGGAATAAAGCACAATCCAAAATAATGTGTTTTTTTTTAAATTTTATTTTATTTTATTTTTTTGTTGTTGTTGCAGTTTGGCTGGGGCTGGGTTTGAATCCGCCACCCTCAGTATATGGGGCTGGCACCCTACTCACTGAGCCACAGGCACCACCCCAAAATAATGTTGACTCTTAAAAATACCCCTAAAGGTAGGGTGTTAACAAAAAAAAAAAAAAAAAAAAGAAGAAATTGGTAGCGCAGTTTTATGCAGTTAACTGGTTAAGAAATACAAAAATACTGAAATAACTATGGCATATCACTCTGTAAAAGACCTAAAGGTTGCTTCTAGAAATAGGTTCTGGGAAGGTTGTAAGTGGTAGTAGGAGGGTTTTCTGAAACAGGATGGAAAGTTGTAACACCAGATGTGGATCTGTGGACACAGATCATAACATGAGTAAATTAAACTGAGATGCGGGTTGATATTAGAGGATGTGGATGTGTGTGTTGGAGGTATGCGCTTACGTTTTGTGTGTTACAATGTAGTTCAGTTGGGTGCATTTTTTTTGTGGTTCACTTAGTGTGTTTTATGGGCTAAATCAGACATAAGCAAATATAAAATTCACTATATGCTCTAATTTTCCCTTAATATATCAACTTCCTCAGAACAAACTCACAGTTTTAAAACAAACATTAAAGCAGAACTAGCTATAACTTTGAAACCAAAATTCTTTAATCAGAAAAATTCAAGAATGACAGTTAAAACGGGAACAACAGAAATGTCTTTAGCCATTTAAGAGCTCAGATAATTTACCATTCCTAGACATTATGAGAAATAATTCTTCGGGCTCCCATAAAAAGGATAATAAAATCAGGGGGGAAACAATGAGATGCAGGAAACCATTGCAAACAGAAAAAAATAACACTTTTTGTTAAATACAATTTTATTATCTGTAAATTAAAAAATAAATTGGCTCTAAAATCTTAGACGACATCAGCATGAAAGTCACAGGAATGGAAGTCATTCAGGGAGTGGAGGGAAGAATAAAGACAAATTGGTTCTCTTCTTACCTGAGGGTTAGAGGTGAGTGAGATAGAAAGTGACTGAGTCTAGGTTTTTTTTGCAGTTTTTGGCCAGGGCTGGGTTTGAACCCACCACCTCCGGCAAATGGGGCCGGCGCCTTACTCCTTTGAGCTGCAGGCACTGTCCTTGATTCTAGGTTTTGCTATAAAATATTAAACTTAAATGTAACTCTAGAAAAACAGCAAAATAACAAAGGATCAATTAATAGAGAAAAGAAAAGAAAAGGAAAGCTGATTAAAAGCAGAAAAGGTGCAGAACCAAAAAGAAAATGATTAAAATAGAAAACACAACATAGGATATAAAGAATAAAATCCTTGTAAATCACAAATCAATGTAGTGATTTAAAAGTATGACCGGAGGCTTGGCACCTGTGGCTCAAGTGGCTAAGGCACCAGCCACATACACCTGAGGGTTCAAATCCAGCCTGGGCCCACCAAACAACAATGATGGCTGCAACCAAAAAGTAGCCAGGCATTGTGGTGGGCACCTGTAGTCCAAGCTACTTGGGAGACTGAGGCAGGAGAATCACTTGAGCCCAGGAGTTGGAGGTTGCTGTAAGCTGTGATGCCACGGCACTCTACCCAGGGTGACAGCTTGAGGCTCTGTCTCAAAAAAAAAAAAAAAAAAAGTATGAATGGAATAATGGTGCTTATGAAAGGCAGAGATTCTCAGATTAAATAAAAAAATTAATCATGTGGCATACAGGAATATTATTCTTGATAAAAATCACATGGTAAAATTAAAAATAAGGAGATGAAAAATAATATAATTATCAAAAGAAAAGTAGCTTAGATATATCGATTTCAGATATAATTCCAAACCAAAGGAACAAGGAGGGATATTTCATACTGACAAGAGAATCACTTGAACAAGAAGATATCACAATCAAACATTTATGCACTTACTAATATAGGTTCAAAAATCAAACATTTATGCACTTACTAATATAGGTTCAAAAAAGAGAAAGGAAAAGGTGATAGAACCACCAGGAAAAACTGACAAAGCCCATGGGAATTTTTAATACCCTGCTCAGAAACTGATAAATCATTCAAAAAGCAAACCAAACATTAAGTATAGAGGATTTGTGTGATAGAAATACCAAGCCTTATCAAATAGATTCTCCATACCCAGCAAACAGAGAATACATATTCTTAAATAGTTACAAATATCGATCATATATTATGCCACAAAGAAGCAATCAGCAGATTTCAAACATTGATATCATATAACTCATATTGCCTGAGCACAAAAGAGAAGGTTAAGTATATGGGTACAGCTGTATTAAAAGTATTTTTTAGGCTCGGCGCCTGTGGCTCAATTGACTAAGGCGCCAGCCACGTTCACCTAAGGTGGCGGGTTCGAATCCCCAGCCCGGGCCCACCAAACAACAATGATGGCTGCAACCAAAAAATGGCCAGGCGTTGTGGCGGGCGCCTGTAGTCCCAGCTACTTGGGAGGCAGAGGCAGGAGACTCGCTTGAGCCCAGGAGTTGGAGGTTGCTATCAGCTGTGATGCCATGACACTCTACCCAGGGGGATAGCTTGAGGCTCTGTCTCAAAAAAAAAAAAAGTATTTTTAGGTGTTGCATTCTTTAAAATTTTAAAAATGTTTTATATTATACAGTAAAATTCTTTCTTGGTGGTACACAGTTCTGTGAGTTTTGACAAATGTGTGGAGTGATGTGTTCACCACCACGGTTATGCCATAGAACAATTCCATCACTCCAAAAATTCTCTCCTGATCCCCTTTCATGTCATCCTCTTCCCTAACCCCAATTCCTGGTGCCCATGGACGGATCTATGCTCCTGTCTAATGGTTTTGCCTTTTCTAGAATGTTATAAAAATGCGGTTGTACAGTTTGTAGTCTTTTGGGTCTGGCGTCACTCCTTTAGCTAAGTGCATTTGAGATTCTTGCATGTTTTTGCATGAATAAATAATCTGTTCTTTGTATTGCTGAGTCGTGTTTTATTAAGCAGACGTACCATGGCTTGTTTACTCACCAGATGAAAGACTTGGGTTCCTTGCAGTTTTTAGCGATTGTGGATAAAGCTGATACAAACATTTACACGCAGGCTTTTGTGTTAACACACATTTTCATCTCTCTTATGATCCTTCAGAGAGGGATTGCTGAATCACGCAGTAAGTGTATACTTCATAAACGACTGCGGGATGACAGCCGAAGCCTGGTGCCGTTTTGCATCCTCACCAGCCGTGTGTGGTTTCCGGTTGCTCCACGTCCTGGTCAGGCGTGGTGTCATTCTGTTCATTTTAGTAGGAGTGTGGTGGCAGCTCATGGTTTGAATTTGCATTTCTCTAATAATTATGTTGAGCATCTGTCCATTTGCTTACTTGCCAGTCACACTTCTATGGTGAAATGTATATTCAGATTTTTTGCCTATTAAAAAAAATAGGGCTGTTTTCTTATTGTTGAGTTCTGTTTTTAGGTCCATGTGCTCTGCTTGAAATGGACACTTTATCCTGACGGCTGGGATTTTCTTGGTAGAGTAGGAAGCAGGAGCCTCACCAAGAGTCAGCGTGGAGATACACTACAGTGGCTGACCGTGGGATATAAATGGAGTCAGGATGGAAGAGCTCTTCGATAGAGGAGGGGCAGTGAGAAGGGATAGGGTCACTGGGTTGGAGACTCCAGCATAGTCAAGGGGGCTGGGCCACAGACAGGAGTGAGGGGGGCGGCGGAAGACGGCTGCCTGGGAGCAGGGCACTTGGTATCAAGGTAATGCTGGAGGTGTAGTTCCTAGTAATGACAAGGTCTGGGGTATGGCCATGGGTCTGAGTGCCTGAGTTGGGTAGGGGGTTCCAATGGGAAAAATCGATGAAAGAGGCCAGGTCAAGAAGCTGGAGGGCCAGAGTGGGTATCACTTCCCTGAGAATCAAGACAGGCCAGGATTAAAGAGAATGGCAGTGAACCCAGAGCTAAGTTAGGGTGAGTCCGAGGCTGGTCGGTTGGTAACAGAAGCAATAGATGAAGTGGAAGGCCCAGTCTGACAACACAAGATTCAAAGCTGTTTTTTTTTTTTTTTTCTTAATTTTCAAGGAGGAGGAAGACAGGATGATCTGGAAGCTGCTATGAAATTGGAGGAAGGCAGTGACTCCCTGGACACACTGGAGGGGCTGTGCAAGAGAAAGTGGCTACTCCTGGGAGAAGCAGGATTTTACAGTTAAAAACTAAAAAATGTAGATCCACGTGTTTTATGAACCTTGTTGATAAATGACATGAGCGAGGAGAAGGATGACGAGTAAGCAGGATGCCATCTACGTCTGAAAATGGGTGAGGAAGCAGCTCAACCAATGCTCCCCGTTTTCTCTTGGGCACAGAAGCCTGTGTGTGTACACAGAGAAAGTTCTGGAAGAATACGTGCTGAGAACACCGCATGAGGAAACCGGCATTCGGCGCGGTTATCCAAGGAGACTTCAGTTTTATCTGTCGTAGGTGTCAACAAAGAGAATGCATTTTTATGTTATTTGTGAAATTAAAAATCAATTTAAAAGAGGGACCAGATGGGACTGTTGACCCATCAGTGTACAGCTTGTTGAGAAGGAACAACTCAGGGTCACAGGGGTGGATTATGCCCCAGGGTCCCTCCAGGGAAGTGGGTTTCTCCAACAGGTGTCCAGGACGGACCTGATCTTGGATGGAGCAATGTGGTCAGGACAGGGAGGGACCTTGGAAAGTTGGGGCTGGGACCCCAGGAGAGGAGTGAGCTGGCTCTTGGCTGTAGAGTGGCAAGTTGCTGCGTAGGCAGAGAGGGGTCTGTGAAGGACTCTGGGGTAGATCCAGAACTGTGCAGTCTCGTACAGCAGCTGCTGGCTGCATATGGCTACTTAAATTTACACTCATTAAAAGGAAATGAAATTAAAGTCCAGTTTTCCGGTTGCTGTAGCTACATTAAAAGTGCTCTGTAGCCACCTGTGGTTAGTGGCTCTCGTGCTAAGCAGTGCAGATACAGCATATCTCATCATCACCAAAGTTCTGTTGGCCAGAGCTGCACTGGAGCCATGGGTGCTGAGAGTGGCCACAACTCAGCTTCTCTCACCCCTGAGCTTTCTGTGGAATTATTAAGAGTAATCACATGGTCCAGCTGCTGTGCAGGTATTAAGAGAAGGCATGGTACTGAGCTTAAGAAAGGATGTAGAGGCGGTGGCCTGCGTTAGACAGGAAGGGGGCCGAGTGAAGGTCTGATTCCTGGGCCTACCTGAGGCCACACCTTGAGATAATGGGCAACAAGGCAGGAGTGGGAAGGGGGTGTGGACTGAAGGGGCTCCATTCCTATAATCCAGTGGGAGGGAATTAAACTGTGGCATTATTTTATTCTTAAAGCTGCTAAGGCCTTAGTGTGCTGGTTACACGTATGGAAAAGTCCTTTGTCTTTGGGAGAGGAATTTATTTATCTTTGTGTGTTCTGGGAGCATTCTTCATAGGGGGCCAACCAGTGTTTGACAATCAGTGCTCAATTATTTTGTGTCTCTTCCTCCATCTTTTGTGTAAAAAGGCCATGTGTGTGATGCTCTGATCTTAGGGATATGTTGTTGCTGGGTGATTTTAAACTAATATAGCAAGTTTGACAACTTAGAGATATAAGATAGAATCATGCTTCATACTGAGAGTCCACAATCCTCAGAAGCTTAGCATTAATTATTTTTACCCTCTAAAAAGAAAAGTTCTCTGGGTGGCACCTGTGGCTCAAAGGAGTAGGGCACCGGCCCATATTGACCCGGCCAAAAACTGTCAAAAAAAGAAAAGAAGAGATAAGTTCTCTGAAAATTAATTAAAATTTTCTTAGTTTTATGCAATTGGCAAAATATTCTCATTTCCTGCTTCCCCTAACTCAAAAAGGAAAAAGTAATAGGTTTGTAAGTAAGTCTTTTTCTTTTTAAAGCTCTGAAGACTTTATACGTGATTCTTGGCGGTAAAGGGTATTAGCTACTACCCAGGGGCAACTTTTAACCTAGGGAGGAAATTATGAGTTTATGGTTCGTTTTGTGGTCAACACAATTCTTTCTAGATTTTTCTCTGGCCTAAACTGTGAGAGAAAATAATTGGAAATGCTATGATGAAAATAATAGAGTGATTTCTCTTGTTGCCATGGTGACAAGAATAAATTGAATCCATTGCTCTGAAAAATTGCCCAAAAGTGTACTTTAGCATTCCACAGTGGGTGTATTTGTTAGGAATTTTAATCTGTCAGCTTCCATCAAAATGGCGCAGCTCTCACAGAAATATTTTACATCTGTACTTTCAGCTGGTTTTGATTATCTTAAAAGAAAGCAGTGGAGGAGAAATAGTCATCATTAAATTGGAAACTTAAATAATTTTCTGAAAGTGTCTTGCCAGGTACAAACCTAAAAGCACATTACAATTTTGTTTCCATCATGGAGAATGTCACTGTCAGCACCAGCGGCGCTTTGGATGGTTTTCAGGTCATTGATAATCATTCTCAGGATAAAGGATTCAAAAGCTCTGGTGTAGGAATAGAGGAAGTGGATTGCAAATCTCATTCAGTGCAAGGCAGTCCTATAGGCTTAAGAGAGAGAACCTCAGTGCCTTGGTTTTCCCATTTAACTTTTGGTTCTGAGCATTTTAATAGCAATAGTTAGTGTGTACAAAATGCACTGCACTAAGCTTTTTCTGGGTGCTGTCCGTACTCTTTTTTTTTTGAGACAGAGCCTCAAGTTGTTGCCCTGGGTAGAGTGCCATGGCATCACAGCTCACAGCAACCTCCAACTCCTGGGCTCAAGTGGGTCTCCTGCCTCCACCTCCCAAGTAGCTGGGATTACAGGTGCCTGCCACAATGCCCCACTATTTTTTGGTTGCAGCCATCATTGTTGTTTGGCGGGCCTGGGCTGGATTGGAACCTGCCAGCTCAGGTGTACATGGCTGGCACCTTAGTTGAACCACAGGTGCCAAGCCACTGTCCGTCTTCTTAACAGCAACTCTTAACATGTAAGTATTCTTATCTACAGTTTGCAGATGAGGAAATTGAAACTCAGAGAGGTGAAGCAACTTGCTCAAGGTCACACAGCAAAGGGGAGAGATGGGCTTTAAGCCCCGGTGCGTCTCAGTTCTGAGCTCTGTGCCTACCTGTGGTTCTGGCTCCCATCACCTCTAACTGCAGTGACACTGTCAGTTTCTAGGTGTTGAACATCATCCTGAGCAGTGTATACAGGAGTCTGAATGCTTGCCTGAAAGGCTTCTGACAGAGTCATCAGAGAAGCTTCTATATAGTACTTTTTTGTTTTGATCATTTATTTTGCTGTCTTTCTGATTTTGTTTTCTCATTTTAAAAGCAGTTTTTTAATCTTCTGTGAATAAAACCCTTAGAATATGGACCAGCCCTCTGGGTCTAAGGAGGGCCTTTCCCATGGTCGGCTTTTCAAGCATTCCGGAGAGAGGTGTCTCTTCTGTCACCTTCTGAAGTCAAATCCCCTGAGGGGATGCAGAGAATCTGAGGACTCACAAATCCTGACTCACAGTCCTGCTTCACGTGGCCCCAATATGATTCCTGTGACTCGGTTTATACTTTTTTGTGTGTACTGCTTGTGAGTATGTTAAACCTTTTTATTTTTCTTCTGTCTATAAACTTTCAGCTTCTTTTGTCTTTTTATACAGAAATTTCCTTTCGGGGTGACCGGACTTGGTGGTGTATTTATATTTCTCATTTGTTGTCCTGAATACTTAGTTGGTTTCATCAATCTGAAAAGCTGTGTCTTTCAGTTCTGATAAATTTAGTTCTTTGATGGTTCTCTTTCCTCTTTTATTCTTTATTTTATTTTATTTTTTTGGTTCTTTTATTTTCTGGAACTCATATTTTGGGTGTTGGAGCTCCTGGACTGAGCCTCTTTTTTTGTAGCCTTTTCACTCTGATTGTGACAAAATTACTTGCTTTTTTTTGAGACAGAGTTTCACTATGTCGCCCTCACTAGAGTACTATAGTGTCACAGCTCACAGCAACCTCCAACTGTTCGGCTTAACAGATTCTCTTGCCTCCGCCTCCCAAGTAGCTGGGACTACAGGCGCCCACCACAGTGCCTGGCTATTTTTGTTGTTGTTGTTGCTGCAGTTGTCATTGTTGTTTAGCTGGCCCAGGCTGGGTTCGAACCTGCCAGCCTCGGTGTATTTGGCTGGCACCATAACCACTGTGCTACGGGTGCCAAGCCCCAAATTACTTGCTTAAGAGCTTCAAATGCAAGAAGGAAAGAAAGAAAAATCAACATCTCAGTATAAAACGTCTGCCTCAGCTAGCAGTAGTTAAATTCCTTTCAGTGCACACACACCCATGCAGCATCAGACCCAGCAGGGGTCTTCACCTATTGAAGGTTTAAGCAGCACTGTGTTGGCCACTTGTCTGTGTTGCCGCTAGGGGCACTGTGCCCTGTTAACCATCTTGTGACTCCTTGTGGGTCCAGCTCCTGATTTTGCCTACTTTTAAGGTGCTTAGGGCCTCTGGGCTTCTGGCCGTTAAGCACAAGCATCCGGCCTCTATTCTGTTGATGTACCCGTTAGCCTCATGGCGGTTAGTGATCCCGCCTCTGTGACTGGCTCTGTTAGCATCATCCTCGCCTGCAGCAACCTTTTCACTGGTGCTGGTGCCCCTCTCTCCAAGGCACGTCTTCTGGGCCCTCCTGAGGACATAATCCTCAGTGGGTCTTCTGCATTCACACAGTATGTTCACTCCAGCCCTCTCATTCCTTCTTCTACTGTTTCCTAGGCCAACTTTGCATTTCCATTTGGCCAAGGGTTGGCCACTGTTTCTCCCAGGCTTCTGAGGGTTGCTTCAGCAGTGAGTTTGCCCTGTCCCCTGGGGTCCTAGCTAGAATATTGAATCATCTGAGTGTACTCCCAAGTCAATGGATTATTGCTTCTTTATCGTATGGATTATAGCCTTATATCCTGGCCCCTTGATTGAACCCTCTTAAATCCCCTCCCAGGAGTACACCCCGTGTATTTCTGCCAGGACCTGTCACCAGTTCTTACAATTCTTTACGTTCTGTCTCTTCCCTCCCCTATCTCTCCCAGCTGGGGTGATTCTGAGATTTAACCTTAGTTATCTGCCTGGCAGCCCGGAGAGGGGTGAGAGCAGCTCCTGAAGGAGGGGGAACATCTCATTGCTCCCTGGGGAGAGGATTCTGCCATGTTTCCCTGACTAGGGAAAAGTGTTATCACCTCTGCACACTCAAAGGCTGTAGAGTCAACATCCTTAGGGACAGCCACCCAGATGTCCCTGGTCCAGTTTTCAGAATCTCTACCAGCGGTCAGCCATTACCATACAAGCTCTCAGTTCACCCGTTTGAGCTATCAACTGTGTGTCAGTCATCAGCTCTCGGCTTCTCAATGTTTCTATGCACCGTGCCAGTGCAGCTCTGCTGTCTTTGTAGCCATCGGTCTCCTATACTTTCCAAATGCCGGTGTTATCCCACCTGCTGCAGTATTCTCCTTCACTTCATGCTGGGGCAACTTATATCCCAACTACAAACCAGGATGGCATCTCCTTTACCTGCTGGTGTTGGGCAAGCCAGCTTCAAGTCCCCATCTGACCTTCTCGAGCCCCTCCTGGTTCCCCCTGTGAAGCAGACAGCATGGTGGGGCTAAATGTGCCCTCGTTTTCTTAGTGGAGACACTTCTGTGCAAGGAAACAGGCGTGCTATCAGACTGTGGTCTGTGTTAGCTCATGGAAACTCACCCTTTGGACTTCCAGGAATTTTGCAAGCCAGTTGTTAAACACAGACATTATTAAAACTAAATGATAAACACTTAATAATTAAGTAAATTATATAAAATGCATAGGTGCTAAATACTCAAAAGTCATCACTTCCCAATTATTTTACTGCAGTTTACTGTTTTCTGTGCTCTTGTGTGAGGGCCAGATTAGCTCCATTTTGTTGTTTACTGCAACTGCACAAGCCCCATTCCTAGCTGTTTACTGCATGAGTTCTGTTTCTTTTTTTTTTCTTTTTTTGAGACGGAGCCTCAAGCTATCCCCCTGGGTAGAGTGCCATGACATTACAGCTCATAGCAACCTCTAAGTTCCATTCCTAAGCCCCTAGCCCGCAGGGCCACACCCTGCAGCTCCCCCATTCCATTCCTGGTTGCTCAGCCATAGCTGTTGCCTTGTTAACTGAGTCACCTTAGGCAAACAACTACCACAGGAAACAATAAGTTTCTATTACCTTGAAATACAGGTATTTTCCTCCAGCCACCTAATCAGGCTGCCTCGACCTTAGCCCCCGGTTAAGAAATCCCCCACCCCTCACCTGGACCAATCCAAATCCTCCTTTACCAGTGAAATCATCAACCACCAATCAAGAATGTAACTTTACTAGTGAAATCACTAACCACCAATGAAAAGTGTACTCGTACCTTCCTTCCCTTCTTGCTTTCTGTACTCCATAAAAACTTCCTCCACCCCGGGTTCGTGGCTCTTCCTTGGTGTGAGCACCAGGAGAGACCAGACCCGGGTCTGAATAAATCTCATCTCTTGCTTTTTACATCGGAGTGTGTCTCGGATTTGTCAGTTGGGGCCCTTTGGGAAATTTTTCAGGCATAACACTTGAGGTCACTGAGGTCTATTGCAGGTGTTTGGTGGAAATACTGGGCAGTGGGGGGCCATCTCCCCTCAATTCTGCCTTCTGTGACTATATACTGATAGCTTGACATCAGCCACGCTGGAACTATTTGCATCACAAAAATGGACATATGTTCCAAACCAAGCCCTGAGTTACCGTCTTGTTTATTGTCAGGCATAAGAGAGTGATGGAGAAAGTGCTACCCACGCATATTGAGCATCAAAAGTGTGCCGTGTCTGCAGCTGTACGGAGTGAAAAGCTCAGAAAGGAGGACATATCCTGCCAGTATTTGAAAACCCTCATCTGACTCAAAGAATTCACTCATGCCGTTGTCTAACAAGAGAAGTTCTGATATGAATTTTTTGGGGGGAGTTCTCTTTTGCCTTTTTCATGAACATAAACAGAAATGTCAATCAACATTCATGTTGGAAGCACACTGGATCATCCCCGATGACCTTAGGCCGACAACAGGCAAAAACTGATGGAAGCGAGCTGTATGGAGCTGACTATACGCAGCGTTGTATGTGTTATTATTATTTATAAATTGGGTGTTTCATGTCCTTCGCATCAGCACAATTTGGAATAAACTCATGGAGCTGGTGAACGTTTACCGGCACGTCCCTGGTGCTGGTGAAGCTCGGGTGGAAGCATCGGCTGTTGCTGCCAGGGACGCCTCAGCCGCAGTCTGCTGGCAAAGACATCCGGCTTCTGGCGTGGGCTCGTCTTAGGACCCACCCCGCATTTGGTCCCTGACTGGCTGCAACCCATTGTCAGCCTGGGCTCAGAGGAAACATAGATAGAGCTTTGAGACGAGGGGCCCTGGTAAATTTTGCTCCCTGAAGTTGGGGTTCTCCAGGGCACGTGCCAGTGGCTTCCATGCTGACACTCACTGTGAGTGGCACACAGAGAGCTCTAGGGCTGCAGTGGCCCTTCAGCACAGTCCCACGCCTTTGTATCGAGGTGATAGGCTGCGGTCAGCCCCTGGGAGGAGGCAGATCCTTAGGGGAGGCATATCTGGGGATAGTTCCCAGGGAGGGCCTGGGCTCTGAGCAGTGGGCAGTGACCAGAATTCTCAGAAGCTGGGGGATAGTTTTGTTCCCCCTGAAGAGGGGATTTAGCTGAGACACCCCAGTGCTTATTAGACACTCTCTCGGAAATTCACCATGTTTATTAGCATCTAAAAGGCTCTGAGAGATCCTGCAGCTGCTCTTGTCTGAGCCAGCATTTCCTTGTTTTATTTGGCCAAGGAACCATTCTGTGTGAATGTGCCTGTAACATCCTTTGAGAATTAGCATCCTGGAAGATGCATTCGGGAAATGCTGGGCTGGGAGAAAGACAAGCTCAGGTGGCAAAGGGCCTCTCCAAGCAGTTTTGATTTTATGCTGGACGCCCTGGGGAGCTGTTCTGATTTGACCTGCATTTTGGAAAAAACACTTTGTCAGTGTGTGGAGAATTGATTGGTGTGGGAGAGAAGGAAGCAGAGAGTCTTTTAAGAGGCTGCCATGTCCTCCAAGGGAGAGAGGATGTGGGCCTTGATTTGGGTGGCAGAGAGAAGAGGCCAACCAGAGGAATGTTTGAGAGACAGACTGGATCCCGTGGACTGGCAGGGTATTTTCACATCACTCTGTAGTCCAGCTAAGTGTGATCCTAGCTCGCACCCTGTCCCAGGTCCATCCTGGTTCCCTCCCTTACTTTTCTTCCTTCTTCCTTCCCTTCCCTTTAACTGTCTTCTTCTTCGTTATTTTTATGGCCCTGACCTTTCAGCTGGGCCTTGTGTCCACTTCATCCTCCAGTGTCCTCTGATGAAAGAGGAGGACCGGGCAGCCTTGTCTGATAACGTTACACTTTTTGCTCTGGAATGTTTCCTGGGGCTTTTCCAGTGTGTGGGAATCATTTACATATCTATGGTACAAATAAGCTCCTGCTAAAGAGGAGAGTGGCAAGCACTTTCATGCATTTAACTCGGATTTGCTTTTGTTTCTGACTCCAATTTTTATTACTCTTGGGAGAATATGATTTCTTTTCAAGAAGCCGACCTCTTTTTCCTAACTCCATGGGAGGATGGATTTAGTTAAGTAAATGGAATTAACTCTGAAGTTTTCTTCCTACTTTTCTTGGGAGATGCATTTAAATCAATAACTAAAATATGTTTTTGTGGCACTCAGAGATTTCATTTCCTTCATGTGAATTAACAGATAAAGAAGGTAGTTCTAGTGAAGATAATTAACACATCTCCAAAAAGGGAGCTTCCACTTAAGAGAACTAACAGAAAATAAAGGACCAGGGATTTTTTTCTCCTCTAGAATTTTTAAATAGCTAGAGCAGAGGAGAAGCATGTTTTCGAATATTCCAACAAAACCAATAGTTTGGAGAATTTTTATAAGATGTGGAAAACTTATTGTAAATCAAGGTTGAAGTAAAATCAGTTTACATATTTACCTTTTGGAGAACACACTTAGGACTTCATTTCCGTGCTTTTCTATTTTGAGTAGGGGCACATGTTGACAACAGGCTTCTTCCAAGTCCTTGTTCACACACTGCAGGGCTTGTTGACGGCTCAGCTTTGCTGCATTTTGAGAGGCCTCTTCAGGAAGCAAAGAAAGCCAGCAGGGTCCTGCCTCTCTGCCCATTAGATGAGTGCCCAGGGGGAGCTGCAAGTGGGATGCTGTGGATGGCGACTCTGCTGGTCTTATCCAGGCAAAGCAAGCTGAATCCAAGCTACTTCTCACCCTGGCTGGGCCTTAGGGAGCCAGGCAGCTGCTGAAGGGCTCCATTGAGACCGAGCTGGGAGATGCTAAGGATGATCAGCCAAAGGCTATTTGCTGAACACAGAGAGCTTGTCCATGCTGACCACAGAACAGGGGTGGTCATTAGGCTTTTTCAGCTTCCCTGGACCTCCCAGCTCTGGAGCAGAGTGAGGAGGAGGGAGAAGCCTGTGGGAACGGAGGGCCCCTGAGACAATGCTGAGGACTGTTGCTAAAGAAGGAACAACTGAAAACCTTGACTGTGGCTCTGAGGATGCTGTTCCAAACACTGCTGAGGCCCCTAGAATGCTAGTTTTGATGACCAGGGTCATAGATGAGAGTACTGCAGGTTTTTACACATCTGCACTGGCCCTAGAGCAAGGTAGGGATTGGCCCTGAAGGCAGCCTGCATCTTTAGAATCTGACACTCTGAGCTAAGTCACTGGATCTGATGCTCGGGACATGAATCTCTCCAGGATGGCTCCCCAAATAAGGGCCCTGAAGGAGTTCCAGAGGCATCATTTGCAACACACATAATCCACAAAATATTAGAATCCAGAATATATGAAAGAAGAAATCTATAAATCTATAAGAAAAAGATAAAAGTCAGTGGAAAAAAGAATTAATCACTAAGAAAAGACACAAGAGA
Organism: Galagoides demidoff; assembly: GCA_963574575.1. Taxonomy (NCBI): domain Eukaryota; kingdom Metazoa; phylum Chordata; class Mammalia; order Primates; family Galagidae; genus Galagoides; species Galagoides demidoff. Next base: position 19,084 of record CAUYQV010101708.1, read on the forward strand.
AATGGGCGAAAGACATGAACAAGCATTTCATAGAAAACATAAATGGCCAATGAACTTATGTGAAAAGGTTCACCCTCCTTCATAAGCAGGGAAATATAAATTTTAAAATGACTATGGGATATCAATGTACACTTACTTGGCAAAGAATCAAGTAAAACAATCCAAAGTGTTGTGGAGGTGATGACACACAGAGAACTCTCAGTTGTCGCTGCTCACCGTGTGAACTGGCATGATTTTGTCAGAAAACAATTCAGCATTAGCAAAGTCGAATCTCTCTGCAACTCAACAACTGCACTGCAAGGAATATATTATTGCCTGAGTATATGTAATATTATTTATAATGGTAAACCTTTAAAACAACCCATATGTCCATCTATAGTGGCTGGGATAGATGAATTTTGGCCTGCTCATGTGAGAAAATGCCACATTTAGTGAGACAGAAGAAAGCACAGCTCCGCGTGTCGGTGCTGTTGAATCTTAAAAACCACAAGACAAGAGGAGAATGTAGGAGAATGCATCCACTATGAGTCCATTTATGAAAAGATGAACAACAGGCAAAAGTCTGAAATACGTTGTTGAGAGATACACACATATGGGGTAGGACTGAAAGAAAAGTAAACAACTAAATACCATGAAAATCAAGATAGTGGTTACCGAGGGAGGAAGATGGAGGGTGTAAGGGTGTGATACAGGGGTGGGTACGCAGAGGGAGTCCCTGTCACCCATGATGGCCCATTGTCCATGTTGGACAAACACACAGGTGTTTGCTTTACTATTATTTAAGCCAGGTAGTAGACTACAATTGTTTAAACTATAGGTATGTGTGAATATGTATACTGTTCCATGCATGGCGTGTTCCACATTTTTCAAAAATAGAAAGAAAAAGGAGAGGAGGAGAAAGTGTGACCACACACTTCTCCCAACTGTGGGCTCAGGGTGGTTCCTTGTAGAGGATAATGCTTGAGTTGATTCTTACAGAGTGGAGGATAGAAAGTCCCAGGGCATGGAGACTTCTATTATGATGTCATATGACTGCCATTCATTTAACAAATATTTATTGAGATCCTACTAAAAAAAGAAACAGAGACATATAAAGCCAAATCTGGATACAGGGTTATAAGTTTGTATATATGAAGAAATTGGTGTTAGGAAGCATCACTTTTAGTGTAATAGCATCAAGAGAATCTTAGCATCATAGTATTTGAGAGCTGGAAAGAGAAGCTATTATTAGAGTTAGGTATTATGCTAGATGTGTTAGCTGTCTGTAGGTGGTCAGAGCATTCTAGGTGAAGAGAATTACAGGGTTCATTCAAGGAAGGTGAGTGGTGTGGTTTGAGCCGAGTAAACTAATAAGTCAGTATTTATTGCTGGGGTTGGAAAATTTCTTTGTAAAAGGCCAGATGGTAAATATTTTGGGTGTTGTGGGCAGCACAGTTGCAATAACTAACTCCACAGTTATAGCAGGAAAGGAGCCATAGATGATATGGGTGTGGCTGTGTTCTAATAAAACTTTATTTATAAAAGCAAGTTCTGGGCTTAGTTTGGCCACAAGTCAGGGTTTACAAACTCATTTTTATAACCATCATTTATGAGTTTACTTCTGTAAGTTCTCCATAGATCTCCCAATTCTACACATCAACTTAGACCCCATTACTAATATGTTCATATTTTATTGAGGATCAGTGTGTGGCACCATGAAGAACATTTCTATGCCTTCTGTACAAGTCTGGATGGTCTTTTCTGGCTTTGTTTCTTCATAGAAGGAGACATACAATCACTTTAAAGAATTTAGCAACAGAAAAAAGAAAATCATTTATGAGAAATGAAAAAAATTAGTAGAGCATGGGCATACTCATTGGAAGGAGTATTTTGCAACTCTTTAAAATAATACTTTTAAGGAAGATTGGGGGATCTGAAAAGTATTCATGGTTTAAGGGAAGAGTATATATTGAGGTATGCCATGTGATCCCAACCTTGCAATATGCATACACATGTGGAATATGCTGTGTATTCATCCCTGTATACATGTATATGTAGAAAAATAGATAGGAGGGAAATTTTAATGGTTACCTCTTCGTGATAGGATAATGGATGGTGGCTGATTTTTTAAATTATTAAACTCACTGTATTTACAAATTTCTTACAGTAAAGATCTATTGCATTCCTACTTATAAACACCGTCTGCCCTCTGTCTCTACAGGTTCTGTATCCACAGAAAGTAATTTCAATGCACGGTTGGTTGGCTGAATCTGTGGATGTGGAACCCACAGATATGGAGGGCAGACTTGGAGATCTGAGCACTGGCGGAGCTTGGCATCTGCAGACAGTACCAGAATCTATCTCTGAGGAATGATAGTGTATATTATAAACATTTTATCTTTAACTCCATCCCCCCCCGCCCCCCCAGCATTGCCAGAATCACATGCTGCATGAGGCCTCTGGACTGTTGCCTTCCTCACCAGGCTACCTAAATTTGATAATTATTTAACCCTGAGAAGGTCTGCGGGAGTCAGGTGCCATGTAGGGAGCTTTGTCTCAGATCCTGTTCCTTTCAATGCTTTCCTGTCCTTATTCAGAACAGAACAGAGCCGTTGATCACACGGTGCTCAGAACACCCATCAGCCCTTTGCACATTTAAAGGGGACAGTCACACTCTACTTCATCTCTCAACAGACAGAGATGTGCTGCCTGCCCCTCCTTTCAGCACAGCCTGCCTACTCTTAAGTGCAGAGGCCCCACTCTTTCCCCTCCTGTAGGGAGTGACGCAATGGCCTATGAGTCTCACTGTGTCCCACTGCCACTGTATTTTTCAGTGAGACTTTTATTCTCAATATTAACTTAGATATGAAGGGCCAGGACCCCAATTGTTAATTACCGGGTGTAAGAAATTTTTATTTGTAAGTGCTAACTTTTTCCTGGTGGGAGGAAAGAGAAGAGGACAGGTATTATCCAGCTAGGTGCAGAACACTTAGGGAGCTGGGGTAGAGGAAGTGGGGCTGGGGGCCACGGAACCCCAGCTGGAAAGGGTTGGGAATTACTTTACTCTTCTGCTGAAACTGGCCAAGAACTGGACGTGTTTTCTAATGGAAAACAGTGCTCCAGTGACAGAGGTTGTGACCAAATGTCTCCAGCCAGATGAGGTACTGATAGGCAAGCTGAGCTCCACCAAGGCTGCTTGGCAATTGATCCTCAGGGCACCATCCCAAACCTGGATCCAGGCAAATGAATGTTACAGGCGGAAGAGGCTCTCTGTTGGCCCACAATATGCTGAAAAGTGGCTGGTAAATTTGTGTTATGTGTATTTTATTGTGATCCAAAAAACTGTGTAACTGCTAATATAAAAATGTAAATAGTTGATATGAAACACAAATTAATTAAAAACAAAATAGGATAGAAAAGCGTTGAAAACTTGGATTAGTTTCTTTTCATCTTTCAGGGCAATTATTATGCAAATTTTCTTTTTCTTTAAGAAACAGGGTTTTGCTCTGCTGTTCAGGCTGGAGCACAGAGGTTTGATCATAGCTCATTGCAGCCTTGAACTCCTGGATTCCAGCATCCTCTCACCTAGCCTCTGGAGTAGCGAGGACTACAGGCACACTTCTCCACACCTGGCTAATTTTTAAAATTTTTTGTAGGGTTGGGGTCTCACTATTTTGCCCATGCTGATCTCAAACTCCTGGGCTCAAGTGATCCTTCCACCTCAGCCTCCGAAAGTGCTGGGACTGCAGGTGTCAGTCACTGTGCTGGGCCACAGTGTTATGGAAAGTTTTGAAATAGAATTTGATGAAAAAAGGGAATAAGATAGACTATTCTGGGTTAAACCAAGATAAGCACCATTTCTTCATTGCTGGTTTTTTACGCACTGATATACATTTTAAACTTCTGGAGGGGGTTAAAAAGTACACTGCGTTTCCCAAACTTTTCTAACTACTGGACGTTGCTTTTGGAGAATATCTCAGAAAACTCTTCTGCTACAAATGGCACTAAGAGAAGGAAGTAATGAAATAAGCTGGAAACACTTCTGTCTTTGACACAACATGAGTTTTCTATAGAGAAGTATGCATGCGCTTTGCAAAACCATCTCTTTCTAAACTTTTGGATTTCTCCTTTAGTTTTCTAATTAATTTTCCTTTTGAAAAGTTCTAACTATTTTTAACCATGGTTTGGGAAAAAGGGGTTTTTTGGTCCCAATGCTAAAAAGCTGGGGGCTCTACAGCGTGCTCTCCGAGTGCGACTCAGATTCCAATACGCAGGAATCAAGTGGGGAGGGTCTCACCCTCACAGAGATTTTGACCTAGTGGATCAAAGGCAAGAGAAAAAAACCTGCATTTTAAATAAAGGGTTGAGGAAACCCATGGACCTATGTGCTGGGATTAAACACAAATATAATAGCAATTGTCTTGTGTAGAGTTAGCAAGAGCCAGATGGGCCTGGATAGAGAGATGGGGAAAGTCACCTCAAAGGAAAGAAAATGAGGTTCTTTTTTGCCGGGGGTGGGGAGGCTTATAGTTGTCATTGTTGTTTGGCAGGCCCGGGCCGGATTCGAACCTGCCAACTCTGGTGTACATGGCTGGTGCCCTAGCCACTGAGCTATAGGCACTGACCAATGGCAGGCTCTTAGAATCAGTGCCTGCTGAGCACTGCAGCCCGAGGCAAAGGAAAAAGCCGTAACACTGGTCCTAACTTTATTTATAATACAATTGGGACTTTTTTTAATAGTAGGGATTCTTTTTTGCACTGAAATATTATTTACCTCAGTTAAATAATCTCAGGATTATTAAATATCTCAGGATTTTTGGTGCCCCTTTAAATTTTGGGTATAATGCAAGTGCCTTGCCTAGTCCTGATTTTAGAAATTTCTGATTTTCCTGGAAATTTCTAAGAACAGGTATTTGCTTGCACGATGTGAGCTGGCTCTGCTAGTGTTGAATTCCCTCATGAGTCCTTTGCTCTTCCCTGGAATCCGGGAAGAGCATTGCTTGTGTTGTTGCAGTGGGCCCTTGAGGGAAGCACGAGAGTTCTGCTCAGCGGGGTCTGAGAACTCGGCCGAGTGTTTCAGACTCACAAACATCTTTCTTCACGGCTTCACCGAGCATGCGGCTCTCGGCAGTGGCTGAATCCGGCTTCGGTTGCTTCCATCCACTGTGCTGCTCTCTCTTTTCTCCTTGTCCTTGAAAATGTTCACAAGGAACATCTTGTTTTCCATTTCAGTTTTGGGGCCCCTGAAAACTGATAATTCACGTTTACTGAATTCAGTATGATACTGATAATTCATGGTGTGTAGGCAGGTCCCTTCCTAGGAGTATTCTAATCCTGGCAATGACCTTGTCTCTATTTTCGGAGGACAAGCCTGAATTTTCTGGGGCATGCTGTGCAGGGAACCCGACGGCCGGCTCACATCAGCGGGAATTACTTAACAGGCTCTGTGATGTATTTCTACATAATTTCCACGTCACTATTTGTTAAATTTGCATTTTTCAAAATTACTGTTGTGTCACATTCCCCATGCACAAAAATGGATCAACGATTGAAAAGGGATTGAGATGGAAATATAAACATTGCAACTCTGAATAACAACACACATGTGAGCAGTGAACGTGAGATCACAGAGTACAGATCTGTGTGAACTGGGAAAACGTGTCTGTGGGCGTGATGATTCCCAAAGTCCAGCTAAAGAGGACTGCTGGTGCAAAACGCAGCAAAAAAATACCCAAATCCTCCTTTGTTTAGTAAAAGCTTATTGGTAACCTGTGCCCACTTTATTTTTTTCAAAATGTTTCAAGTAGTAACATGAAGCTGTTGGTGTGTGCACATCATTTCCTACCAAGTCACAGTGACAACCCTAATAAACCAAGTTTTTTATTTTCACGGCCCCTACCTGAAGCAGTGGTCCCCAACCTTCTTGGTATCAGGGACCAGTTTCGTGAAAGACATTTTTCCGCAGCTGGGGGCAGGCGTTAGATGCTCTTAAGGAGCAACCAAGATCCCTCATGGGTGTAGTGTACAGTAGGGTCTGTGCTCCTCTGAGAAACTAATGCCACCGCTGGTGTGACAGTAGGGGGGGCTCGGGAGGTGGCTGTAAACACAGATGAAGCTTTGTTTACTCACCCACTGCTCACCTCCTATGGTATGGCCTGGTTCCTAACAAGCCATGGACCCGGGGTTGGGGACCACAGCCCTAAAGGATAAAATAATGTTTTCCAGCATGAAATAAGTGATTCTGGTCATTAAAAATGGAGATAAGACCACAACTCAAAGTTCTTTCAAAGTCACACTCTCTGTGCAAGAATACGATTTATCTCACAGTCACGGGAGAGCTTGCTGCAGAAATAAACCAATGCCACGTGGTGCTGAGCTCAGAGGGAAAGCAGAGCAAGCTGCTGGCCAAGTCCCTGGGTCGGACGACTCTGTAGGAGGCCACGTAATTCATGCAGCATAAAATATGAAAGAGCCCATCAGCAGCTTTGCTTTATAGCCGGACAAGTTGCTGCTCATCAAGGATGAGTCAGTTCCTGAGAAAGAGGCAGAGCAGGGAGGCGCTGAGGGCGTTTTGTTCTGCTTATCACTGGAAATTTATGCTCCAGAGAAGAGGTTCTTAAAGTTGTGTTACTGATGACGTTGCGTGCCACGACATGGACTAGGCAACGTGCACTGGGGCGTTGTCCCTGGAACGCCAGCTGTGTGCGCCCCACAGAGGCAAACCAAATGCTAAAGTCAGCCTAGAAAGAGAATTGCTGCATTCTCAGGAAACAGCTGTCAGTCAGGAATATGCCTCCGATCTTCAGCGTGAAGAAAGGCATTCTTACAAATGTGACCGTGTGATCAGTGACTGCGCCTGGTCCTGTAGCACGCATCTTTCCAGCACGCTGGCAGAGGAATGCGAAGAGATGACAAAGTGCTGCTTGTCAGAGCCCAAGCCCACTGGCTCCCAAGGGGCTACACGGGGTTTAAAATGAGGGATAGGAGGGGCTGGGCGCAGTGGCTCCCGCCTGTAGTCCTAGTACTCTGGGAGGCCGAGTAGGGTGGATTGTTTGAGTTTATGAGTTTGATACCAGCCTGAGCAAAAGCGATACCCCGTCTCTACTAAAAATAAAAAAACTAAGGCAAAAGGATCCATTGAGCCTGAGTTAGAGGTTGCTGTGAGCTATGATGGCACGACACTCTACCCAGGGTGACAGCTTGAGACTCTGTCTCAAAAAAAAAAAAAAAAAGACAAAACAAAACAAAACAAAAAAACCACAAATGAGGAATAAGACACACTTTCTTCCTTTATGTATAATGGATGCACTTGTTTTTGCTTGTCAGAAAAAGAAAGTGATGATGCATATTTAATAGCACATCTAACTGCTGAATAAACAGCAATAACAAAACTTTCCAGAGCCGATACAACTGAAGAGTGTCTGAACGCAGAGGCTGAAAACCTTATTCCTTTCCTTTGAAAGTGATAAGCTCATTAACATAGCATTGATGCAGAACAGAAACTAGTCTTCAGTGACCATTTCTTCATACTTTCTATGTTCTTTTCAATCCTTATAGCCCAAATCACTTTGTATCCGTGTTAATATCACGGTTGCGGTTTTGTATCTCCTTTTGCAAGACATTACTGTCGGAGGAAACAGGCTAAAGGGCCCATGGGATCTCCTTTCATTTCTTCCAATAGCACATGAATCCATGATTATCTCAAAATAAAGTTTAATTTAAAAAAAGCTCAAACAACATGTAATGCTGGGATAGATATCCTCTCTCTTAGATAAACTGATCCGGGTGGATTGCTGGAGCAAATGGTATGCGTCTGTGCTCGTGAGAAAAGTTGGTCAATAATTTTCTTCTGACATAATCTCTTGGTCAAGTTTTGGGATCAGAGCTTTGCTGGCCTCATTAGAAAAGTGAGCAAGATTTTTATCATGCTTCACGTAATTTACTCTCTTCTACAATAATTTATTAATTTCCTTATTCCTCTTTTAAATTATCTGGCTTTTTAGAAGGTAATTGGACAATTGTCAGTGCAAGGAGGAAACACAGTAACTTTTACTTCGTCCCACTTTTCCTGCTGTTTTTCTCGTTCTCTCTCTGATTTTGTATTTACAGCACGTCGTAGCATCGTGGGTCTAGTTTACAGAAAAATTTAATCGTACACTTTCAGCCTTGCATCTCTGGACGTGGCTTCATGCTGACTTCAAATTTCATTCCTTCTAGAATGCTCAACGTTGTCCTCCTCACAGCAAAATCCATTGTCAACTTTCTTGAACCCAGAGAGTTTCAGAGCCTTGAATCACTTTGTCCTTTACTCATATTTCTGTCTCTCTCCCCCACCCCCTTTCTGGTCCTGGTAGGGGGGTG
>CAUYQV010101709.1:0-11996 GCA_963574575.1 Galagoides demidoff
AAAAGAAATAGCTGAAGATGTTAATGAATGTGAAAACATACCATGCTCATGGCTGGGAAGAATCAACATTGTTAAAATGTCCATACTATCCAAAGCAATCTACAGATTTAATGCAATCCCTATTAAAGCACCATTGAAAAAATAGTACTTCATTTTATATGGAACCAGAAAAAAACCTCAAATAGCAAATATATTACTCAGAAATAAGAACAAATCAGGGGCAGTGCCTGTGGTTCAAAGGAGTAGGGCACTGGCCCCACATTCTGGAGGTGGTGGGTTCAAACCCAGCCCCGGCCAAAAACTGTGGAAAAAAAAAAAGAACAAATCAGGAAGTATCATGTTACCAGACTTCAGGCTATACTACAAATCTATAGTGATCAAAACAGCATGGTAGTGGCACAAAAACAGAGTGGTAGATTTTTGGAACAGAATAGAGAGCCAAGAGATGAACCCAGCTACTTATCATCATTTGATCTTCAACAAGCCTATCAAAAATATTCAGTGGGAGAAAGACTCTTTATTTAACAAATGGTGCTGGGTGAACTGGCTGGTGACCTGTAAAAGACTGAAACTGGACCCACACCTTTCACCATTAACAAAAATTGATTCTTGGGCAGCATCTGTGGCTCAGTGAGTAAGGCGTCCGCCCCATATACCGAGGGTGGTAGGTTCAAACCCGGTCCCGGCCAAACTGCAACAAAAAAATAGCCAGGTGTTGTGGTGGATGCCTGTCGTCCCAACTACTCAGGAAACTGAGGCAAGAGAATCACCTCAGCCCAGGAGTTGGAAGTTGCTGTGATCTGTATGATGCCACAGCACTTTACCCACTCTACAGAGGGCAATAAAGTAAGACTATGTCTCTACAAAAAAAAAGAAAAAGATAAAAATAATTGATTCTCATTGTATAAAAGATTTAAACTTAAGACATAAAACTATAAAAATACTAGAAGACAGTGCAGGGGAAACACTTGAAGAAATTGGCCTGGGAGAATATGACAAAGACCCCACACCCCCAGAAACTGAATATTGTCTATCAGAAACAATACATTACTGGGATCCGATCAAACTGAAAAGCTTTTGCACAGCCAAGAGCACAGTAAGGAAAGCAAACAGACAACCTTCAGAATGGGAGGAGATTTTTGCAGATTATGCTTCTGACAAAGTCTGATAACTAGAATCTACAGAGAACTCAAGCTAATCAGTTAGAAAAGAATAAATAACCTCATTTCTATGTAGGCAAGAGAGTTGAACAGAAACTTCCCTGATGAAGACAGGCACATGGCCTACAAACACATGAACAAAATGTTCATCATCCAATCATCAGAGAAATGAAAATAAAAAACACTTTGATATATCATCTAACTCCAGTAAGATTAGCCCACATCACAAAATTCCAAAACTACAGATATTGCCGTGGATGTGGAGAGAAGGCAATGCTTCTACACTGCTGGTGGGAATGCAAGCTAATACGACCTTTTGGAAGGAAGTTTGGAGAACACTCAAGGAACTAAAAGTAGACCTACCATTCAATCTTGCAATTCCTCTACTAGGTATATACCCAGATGATCAAAGATTATTTTACAACAAAGACATTTACACCAGAATGTTTATTGTAGCCCAATTCATAATAGCCAAGACTAGGAAACAGCCCAAGTGCCCACTGACCCATGAATATATTAACAAATGGTGGTACATGCACACCGTGAAATACTATGCAGCTATAAAAAATATGGAGACTTCACATCTTTTATGTTTACCTGGATGGAGCTGGAACATATTCTTCTTAGTAAAGTATCTCAAGAAAGGGGCGGTGCCTGTGGCTCAGTGGGTGGGGTGTTGATCCCATATATTGAGGGTGATGGGTTTGAACCTGGCCTGGGCCAAACTGCAACAACTGCATTGTGGCGGGCACCTGTAGTCCCATCTACTCAGGAGGCTGAGGCAAGAGAATCACCTAAGCCCAGGAATTGAAGGTTGCTGTGAGCTGTGTGACACCATAGCACTCTACTGGCGCTCTACTGAGGGCAATAAAGTGAGACTCTGTCTCTATGAAAAAAAAAGTATCTCAAGAATGGAAAAAAAGGGGCTATGTCTGTGGCTCAGCGGGTAAGGCACGGGGCCACATATACCAAGGGTGACTGAACCGGCCAAACTGCAACAAAAAAATTGTGGACGTTGTGGTTGGCAGGTGGCTGTAGTTCCAGCTACTCAGGAGGCTGAGGCAAGAGAATTGCCTAAGCCCAGGAGTTGGAGGTTGCTGTGAACTGTGATGCCATGACACTCTACTGAGGGTGATAAAATGAGACTCTGTCTTTTAAAAAAGAGGAAAAAAATGGGGGAAAAAAGTATCCAATGTACTCAATACTACTATGAAATCAATATATATTCACCTACATACTCATATGAATGGCAAAACATAACTATAGTCCAGAAAGTAGAAGGGAAGAGGAGAGAGAGGGGAGGGGATGGGGGGTATGGGAGGCGAGAGGGTATTTGGGGGGACCTCACCTAATGTGCGTGATGCAATAGTGCATTTCAAAACTATTAAGAAATGAGTATAATTGTGATGGATGTGTTACTTAGTTCAATGTAAGCATTTCACATTGTATATCAAAGCAGTACCTGAACCCCATAAATGCATCAATGTACAAAGTTATGATTTAAAAAGGATAATAATGAAAAAGGAACGTTACAGTGCGGAAGATGGGTCATGTTTATCTGACTTCCAGGACCGTGGCCATCTGGATGGTTCAAATATCTCACTGTGTGATGCAGGGTGGCTGGAGAATAAGCACCTGATTTCAGCTTGTGTGTATGGCTGCACATGAGATGTCGGGCAAGCAACCTCACCTCTCTGAAACTCTTTCCTGCATTTAAAAATGGAGATGAGAATCTTCACAGCCTCCTGCTCAGGGTGAGTGGGATGTTGGTGAGAGATGAAAATGCGGTGAGGGGTCCCTGTCCTTTGCCAAGCAGTCCACTGCACGTCCTTAGCTGGCCCGCCAGTGTTTTCCTCCTGGAGGACTGAGGAAGGCTTCTCTGATGTTCCCTTTACCTGCTCCAACACTGGAGACCTGGAGGAAACTGAGGTCCAGACTGTCCCTCTGTGCAACTCTGAGGCTGCCCAATGATTTCACAGACATTTAGACATGTAGGGATGGGGAGGTTTGAGGAATAATCTGAGAAACATCTATGTGGTAGTCAGAATTTCCACACTCCCTCAAGCTGTCTACATCCTACTCCTGGGTCCCGGGGGATCTGTTAGGTTACATGGAAAACAGGGCGTTAAGATTGCAGATGGAATTAAGTTTGCTAATCAATTGACCTTACGATGGAAAGATTATTTTGAATTTTCTGGGTGGGCCCAATGTAGTCATAAGGATCCTTTAAAATGGAAGAGGCAGACAGAAGAAGAGAATCAGAGAGGGGGGGGATAAAGGAAGCTGGATCGGAAGGATGCAGCAGCGTGAGAGGGCTGGTGACTCTGAAGGGGGAGGAAGGACCTTGACCCATGGAATGCAGGTGGTCTCTGGCGGCTAGAAAGTGCAAGGAGGCTCGGCGCCTGTGGCTCAATCGGCTAAGGCACCAGCCACATACACCTAAGGTGGCGGGTTCAAATCCCCAGCCCGGGCCGCCAAACAACAATGATGGCTGCAACCAAAAAAAAAAAAAAAAAAGAAAGTGCAAGGAAATGCATTCTCCCCTAGAGTGCCTAGAAGGTACGCAACCCTACGGACACCTTGATTTTAGACTCGTGTTAGACTTCTGACCTATAGAACTGTAAAATATGAAATGTGTGTTGTTTTAAGCCACCAACTTGCGGCAATTTTGCACAACTGTGCTGCAAAACGAATATATCCCAGAAACTACTGCCCTGCCAACTTTCTCCCTATACTGGAAACCCCAAAGGATTCAGAGGTTTCATAGACTGTCATCTAGTTGTCAGGGTCCAGGTCCACTAACACTCCACCCAGGTATGCTGGCCCTGAGCCCTTCAGGGCTGCGTCATCAGAAAGAAATGCTGGCCTGCTCATGAAGAGATCAGTTTGTCCTGGGTCTCAGCCACACCCAGGACCCCAGAGAGGAGCAGGCCTGCCAGCCGCTGCATGGGGGACACAGCACTGGCTTTGGAGTCTCAGGGACCTAAGTTCAAGTCCTGGCTTTGCTCTCTTCAGAGTGTGTGACTGTAGGCAAGCCTCAGTTTCCCTGGCTATAAAATACACCTCATGAGTTTTTTGGAAAGATTAAATGGGTTCACACATGTGAAATGCTGAAAACCGTGCCTGACAATAGATGGCTACAAAGGTGAGCTGCGATTGGCACTATGCATATTGAGATAACTGGCCAAAGTTGCTGTCTCTAGGTGGTGGGTAATCTAGCAGGGAGACATGCTGGTGCAGGGGGTGGGACAGGGACACAAAGCAGGAGGGAGGGATCTTTTCTTCTGAGTTGGGGATTCAGGAAACACTGCAGATCCAGTGACGCTTGAGCTGAATCTCTGCTGGATAGGCAGAGGTGTAGCAGTGCTCCTGTGTAGCGGTGCTCCTGGCAGAGTTCAGGAGGTGAGAGATGACCTGGCCTGCTGGCCCAGCGGTATTGCTGGAAGTCTGTGGGAGAAGGGCTGGAGTAAGAAAGTCACTAGTGGGCTGACTGGTAAGTGCAGACTTGCGGGGAGGTAATGGGACACTCTGAAAGTCCCCTCTGGATGCAGAGTGGGTGGTGGGTTGGAGCAGGTACCCAGACTGGGGACTAGATGTTTAGTGAGAAGGTTGAGGCTGTGAGCCAGGATTGGAGGATGGGACCTGGGTCTGGGGATTTGGGATGGGGAGTGAGGCAGACCCAAGACTATGTAGGAGGGAGTCTCCATACCCTTGGCAGCTGCCTAGATGTGGGAGGGGAGGAGCAAGGAGGGTTCTGAGCGGCTCCCGGTGTCTAGTGACGCTGGATGATTGCCTCACTCCCCTTTGCCCTGGCAAAACCATTCCAGGCTGAGATGATCTTATCTGCCTCCTCCCATGCAGCCAGCCTCTCCATCTCATGCTTGTGTTCCTATTCATTTAGTCAGTCTTTCAACAAACCTTTATTGAGGTCCTACTATGTGCCAGGCACTGCGCTGGTAGCACAAAGTCCTGCTCACAACCTGAAGGCCAACTCAAATAACAGGGGACAACAAAGAAATGCCAGATGTCATTAGCAGGGGGGACACAAATGCTGTGATGAACACTATAGAGGGTAAAGGGGGTGACAGGAGGTATGCAGGGGGTAGAGTAAGGGGCAAGCCATATTCAAATGGGAGTAAGAGTGGAATCTTAGAGTCTCAAATCCCAGCTCTGCCACTACTGTGAGACCTTGTGCAAGCCACTTCTCTCTCTGCCTCAGTTTGCTCATCTGCACAGTAGGGATAATAATGGTATCTACCAGTAGGGTTGTGGAGAGGCTTAAATGAGTTAATGTGCGTGAAGTGCTTAGACAGTGCCTGGCACATTAATAATTGATGGAAGTGCTTGCTTCTTCCAAGTCCATGTTTTTAGTGGAGGGATTAGCAAGGGCCAAGGCCCTGAGGTGGAAACGGGCTTGGCATGTTCCAGGAAGAGGAAGAGGCTCAGGACTAAACAAGCGGAGTGCGGCAGGGGATGCAGCCAGGAAAGCAGGGGCCTGGGCAGGCTGCGGCAGCTTCCTGCTACCCATCCATGCCAGTCATCTTCCAGACTCAAGTTTGTCAGCTCCCTCTTCTACTCAGAGGCCTGCCATGGCTCCCCATTGCCTGCCCCCACAATTCCCACCTCCTGGCTTGGTTTGCAAGAACCCCACAGTGCAGCTTCTTCTCTCCTCCAGGCTGGCTGGCCTGCCTCTCACCTCACCATCTGCTCTCATCAGTCAGAGCCTCTCACCTTCCCCTACGATTGCTTGGCATCTGTTCATGCAGGTCCTTCCTTTCACAGGAAAACTGGGGCCCAGAGAGGGATAAGGCTAAGCCAGGAAGGCACAGCAGAGTAGAGGCCGAGACTAAAGCCCAGGTACCCCGGACTCTGCCACCCAAGATCAAAGTTTCCCTTAACAATTCTTAACCATCCCCTATCTTTGGGTGTGGTGGCCCCTCAGCCTGAGGTCCTGTGTATGTATCTTTCTTCTCTCTCCTTTACCCACTCCAGGAGAAGCAGCCATCCTTTGGTCTTCTCAGCCTCCCTGAGAACTGTCACCCTGAGATTTAATTGTGTGTATCTCTGTCCTACCCTAGACTATAAGTACCTGGCCCAGTCCCACATAGACTCTTCATCTGCTCCCAGGGAAGAGAAGGTGTGCATGACACTACATAGTGTGTGTGTGTCTGGGACATTGTGCTGGGGCATGGTAGAGGTGACCATCCGGTGACTCAAACTCCATTCTTTTCATGGGGAACTCAGAGTCTGTCAACTGTGAAACTGCTGAGGAGGAAGAATATGAAGTCCCTGAATGGGGTCCTTCTTGTAAAGAAACCCCAGCAAGGTGTAATTGCTCTATCATGCCCAGTTTCTCTCTAAGCCTTTTCCTGCTCCCTCCTCTTCCCTCTTCTGCCTTGGTCCCTGTCTCTCCTCTCTGAGGACAGACAACGGTTCTTCCTGATAAGTGGATCTTCCTCAGGGACTGCTATATGGGACATGCAGTGATCATGTCACAGATCCAAAAGGGTTGTGGTTTTAGAGAAACCAAATGGATGCCAAGCTTGGCCCCAGACAGCCTAGGAGCAAAGAGGATGTGCTTCCAGACCGGAGGCTCCTGGCCAATTTTCATTCCATCAGATGTATTCACAGAGCAGATTCTCTCTGAAGAGAGAGGAGAGTCTATGTCTCCATTTAAGTAAAGTGGAAATCAACGGGTAAGTGCACTGAGACTCTGGGGAAGGAGCTAGGCACAGGGGTGGGGCAGGGACAGACACTCCCCTCTAAGGACATTGTGAAATTTGTACTGTGTTCACATCAGGTGCATTTTTAAAAATAAAGACATAAATTGGCTAGTAATCAGAAGAGCTGGGCCTCTCTAGTGGCACATACCAATTACCAGCCCATTCACCTTGGTCTCTCCAAGACACACTTTAATAACTGCCCAGTTCTCTGGCTCAAAGCGTAGGCACAAGAGAGGTCTTAGTAAACTAGATGGAGCAGGGTGCTCTTCATTCAGCCCATCTCAGTAGACTGTAGTTGAGGCTTTCCCTGTTGGTCATAGTGTGAGGGTCTTTGTGTGTGAGTCTGGGTGTGTATATATTTGTGCCTGTGTGTGTCTAGACATACTGGGGTGGGCAGGTGACTGTGAAGTTGACTATGACCATTACAAGGTCTCTGCCCCAAGGAGCTCCCGTTAAGCAGGACTAGTGGCCAAATGAACAGCTTCCTCTAATAATCTCAAATTCTGACAAGGGCCAGATAAATGGGAAGAAAAATGTGGGTGAGCAAAGGGGGGGGGACACAAATTCAAACAGGGGTCTTTGCACTGGCTATTCCCTCTGCTTGAAATTCTGTTCTTTCAGAATCCTCAAGCCCTACCCTCTTGTCTCCTCCAACTGTTTGAGCAAATATCACTTTCTCAGTGGTGCCTACGTGAGCACTCAACTTAAACAGCAATTTGACCCCACACGTCCCAAACCCACCCCTGATTCATTTTTAGTGAAAGCATTCACTTTCAATGACTATAAAGTTATCTATACTCAAACTGACATAAAGTGCTTATTTTGTTTTATTGTCTGTTTCTCTTATTTCCTACATGAGAATGAAAGCACCACGAGGGAAGGGACCATGTCTGCTTTGTTCATGGTTGTGTCCCAGTACCTAGAACAGTACCTGTGACAGATTAGGCATTCAGGAGTATCTGTGGCTATGGTTATGATAAGCCAAGTGTTTGGGACAGTGGCAGTAAGGCCATGGACATACCCCTCTGTTACAAAGGTCTGTGGTGACAGGACTGGACTATAGGGGCATCCATGGTATGGGATCTGATGGGGATATGGGTGGTGGCAGCAGAAACAGTCCAGCAAGCATGGGGAGGAAGACATGGCCTGATAAAACTTGAGACATTTGGGGTGCCATTCTAAAAGCCCCAGATTCTAGCTTCATTTGCATCCCCTCCCTCGCCATCCTGAGATCCAGAGCTTGTTGATAAGGCCAGATGGAAGAGAGGAGACATAGCAAGTTTCTGACATGGCAGCTGGACTGTAGACCTGGTGAGAGCAGAGACGTTTCTCTCAGCATTGGAGAACAGAGGGCAAGGCCCAGGACCAGAGGGTGCTCACAGGATCAGAAGCCAGAGAAAAGGCCCAGCTGGGAAGGAGTTGGGATAGAATCCCGGGGGTGCCAGGGAGCACCTGGCAATCTAGAGCCAAAGATAGGAGGTGGTAAAGGAAAGAAGTTGTATTCAGGAAGAAGGCCACTAGGGGGTCTTTATCAGTGCCAGCTGCACAAAAGCTCTCTGAGCCTTCTCTTAGACAGAGAAGGTGGACGGAGAGGTTATTTCTCACATTGGTAGTTTATTCATTCACTTGCTGGCTCATTCGCTTTATTAAGCACATAATTGTGCTGGCTCTGTTCTGGGATCTGGGGATGCCACCAGGAATCAGTACTGAATTTTGACCCCAAGCAAGGAAGAGGATGCCTTAGGGCAGGTGTATCAGTTTTAAAGAGGCTGTGGTTGTGCCCAGCTGGAAGACCAGAGAGGGCTTCCTAGAAGAAGAGGCATCTGAGCTGGGTCATCAGTGATGAGCAGGGATTTGAAAGTCAGTTGATGTGGCTCAAGTGGCTAAGGTGCCAGCCATATATACCTAAGGTGGCGGGTTTGAATCCAGCCCAGACCCGCCAAACAATGATGGCTGCAACCAAAAAATAGCCAGGCATTGTGGCGGGTGCCTGTGGTCCCAGCTACTTGGGAGGCGGAGGCAGGAGACTCACTTGAACCCAAGAGTTGGGAGGTTGCTGTGAGCTGTGATGCCACAGCACTCTACCCAGGGGGATAGCTTGAGGCTCTGTCTCAAAAAAAAAAAAAAAGAAAGTCAGTTGATCAGAAAAAGAGGATAGTTCTACTCAGGAGTTCCACACAAGGGAGTTTCAGCATGCACTGTTTCATTTAATTCACCCAGCAGTTCTTAGAAGAAGCCAAGGCAGAGACAGTGACATGGTTTTTAAATAAGGAAATAAGGATCCTGGGACCAAGCCCACAGAGAATTAGCGTTCAGCCCCAGGTCACCAGCCTGAAAGCCACAGAGTCTAGAATCCAGAGCTGTTGGACTGATGAGCCAAGTGCTCCTCCTGTGGGTTCACAGAAATCTTTGGCTACTTGGAGTGCCATTCCCTGCTGTTTTCCAGGGTGCTATGGAGGAGCTGTCAGCTAATTCCCAACCTTGGGGGTGTTGATCTGCCCTTTCCCTGACCCCAGAGAGGATCCGGAACATTGACCACTGACCCACTCCAGATTCATCGCTGGTTGGCTGTGGGTAGGTGGGTAGGCAGGTAGGCAGTGCCTAGGATGGAAGAAAAACACTGGGGCTAGTCCTTGCTGTTACATATCCTGACTTTAGGCAAAGCACTTCACCTCTCTGGGATCTTTGGTTTCTTCTTCTGTCAAATAGCAACACTGTTCACTCCAGAAATCCCCACCTCCAGGGAGCTGAGACACTAAAGACATAATGGGAGTGCCCCTCCTACAATAAAGTTAGCTATTATTCTTGATAAGGAACTGGGGGTGGCTGCACCACTAGCACAGACAAGGACACTATTCCCCTGCTCCTTTCGCTGAGCCCTTGCCAGGCCCTGTGGGAAGTGCTTTACATGAATTAATTCATCTAATAGAGTGTGGACTTGAAACTGGTGGTGGTAAAAGCATCATCAGTATATAAAGACGATGATGATGTGATGATGATGATAAACTACCTTGCAAAGCAACGTAATTAACAGATTCACAAGTCTTTGAGAGCAACTGGGGGCTTTGCAGAGTGTGTCTCAGCCCCTTGGCACAGCTCTAGGTCTCTTCTGCCTTCATTTAAGTGGCTAATGTCCTCAGAGCACAGGAAGGAGGCTCCCACCCTCTCCCCCAGCCCCACCACCCTGGAGGTTGTTTGGGCCCCAAGCCAGGCCAGCCCTAAGATTCCTATTCTCAGGCAGCTGGGCTGCAGCCCCAGGAGGGCAGCCAACAAGGGGCCCCAGTGGCTTATCGCTCTGCAGTGACTCCCCAGCAGGCAGACTGTCTCCACTGCTGCTGAGCGAAGCTGATAAAGAGGACAGACCCTTGTGTTTACTGTGGCTGAGTCTGGGGAGAGTGGGGGCCTCCCAGGGGTGGCCCTGTCTCCTCTGGGAACAGACTGTCTGTTTGCTGAGATACCATCACATTCCTGAAGCCTTGGCCACCCCAGGATGGATGGGGGAGGGGTGGTGGAGATGGGTGGAGAGGAGGAAATATGACAGCTGCGGCCCTCTATTCCCATGGGGCCAACACTCAGGAGGCCCACCCTGGGTCCTCTAGGAGGATTCTGGTTTCCCAGCCTGATTGTCAAGCACTTCATAGAGGGCCTTAATAGCCAAAGACGGGTACCTCACTCTACAGTTTACAGAGTATTTTCTCAGCATTTATCTGTGTAAGTCTTCCAGATAACCTCCCATTTAGGTAGTCTGGGGTGATGTTTCACAAAAGGGAAATACCCAACAAGACTGGGATGGGGCAGGGGCCCTGAAGGACCCTCCGCTGACCAGGCTGACTGACGTGCATAGCTAACACTTACAGAATACTTAGCATGTGGCAATGGCTATCAAGAGCACTTTGAGAATATTAACTTACTTAATCTTCACGACAGTCCTTATGAGATAAATGTTATCATTATAAGCATTTTAGAGATGAAGACATTGGGTTAGACATGGGTTAAGTCACTTGCCTAAGGGGACATAAACAGAAAATGGGAGCGCTGGGATTTGAACCCCAGCAGTATAGCTCCAGAATTCCCAATTCAACCACTGTGCTACACTTAAAGCCAGGAAAGGATATATTTACATTTCTATCCTGTGTACAAAGTTCATAGGCATTTATAGCTGCAGGGGGTGGCCCATCACAGGAGAAGAACTGGCTTTGGAATTAGGTCTGTGTTCAACTCCCAACACAGACACTAATGAACCCTATGGCAAGGCTTGAACTGTCTGAGGGAAACCCTTATCTGGTTTCCTAATCTGGAAAATGGAAAGAGCACCTGCCTTAGCAGGGGGTGTAAGAGATGTTGTATGTGAAGAATCTTTGTTAAAAACTTACTAATACTACTTTGACATAAGCATTTGGGAAGTGGCTTGTCCAACATGGAAACTGCAGAGGAGTTATCTATTAAATGAGGCCCAATTGCTCAGTTATGGGAGCGCAGAGCAGGGGTGACTTCCAGTTGAAGGGATGGGGGGTGGTCTCAAAGGAAGCAGCATGAGCAAGTCATTGGGACTTTGGTTTCAGAATTGGGCAGGCTTGAGTTCAAATTTCAAAATCCAGCACTTACGCCCTGTGTGACCTTAGGGAGTTACTTCCTTGAGTTTGTAAAATGAGAACAGTAATAGAATCTTTCCCCATAGGGTTGTGAAGAATAGACAAGATCATTCAGAGGTCAAAGAGACCTTCTGGATAGAAGCTCTGGGCACAAAGGCAGGTACACAGTAAATGCTCAATAAATGCTACTGCCAATATCGTTCTTCAGGGATTAGGGGGTGGGTGGGAGTGGGGTGCAATGGTAGATAGCATAATGCCCTCCCCCAATTTCCATTAGGCTACATGGTGAAGGAGAATTAAGGATGCTGATCAGCTGACTTAGAGATGGGGAGAGTGTCCCAGGCCATCTGACTGGGCCCCATGTCTTTCTAAGTGGAAGAGATGTAAGGGTAAATAGCTATGCTAAAAGCACAGCGTGATGGCAGCCTCTCCCAGATCCTGTCGACCTAAGAATATCTCAACCCCGGAAAAAACCCATTAACAGCCATTTGTATGCAACCCTGCAGGTAGCCCCTTCCACT
>CAUYQV010101713.1:0-34114 GCA_963574575.1 Galagoides demidoff
CTCCTGCCTCTGCCTCCCAAGTAGCTGGGACCACAGGCGCCCGCCACAACGCCCGGCCATTTTTGGTTGCAGCCATCATTGTTGTTTGGCGGGCCCGGGCTGGGGATTCGAACCCGCCACCTTAGGTGTACGTGGCTGGCGCCTTAGCCGATTGAGCCACAGGCGCCAAGCCCCTCATTTTCTCTTGAAAAAGTAACAACTGTCCTCCCTTCTCTCAGGGTCCACCCTCTACACAGCCACCTCCCCTGTACATTGGTTGTGTCTGCGTCCTCCTTCCTCTTCCAGGTGGATTCCTTATTAACAGTGTAAAGGTGGCCATCCACAAAGTCTCTTTTATGTTTTGGGACACATGTGACTTTTATCAATGCCCTCACTATTGTCCATTCTGTTGGATATCAAAGGTTAAACTGTTTGAAAATCTTGATGTGTTTGATTGGCATCAGCCTGGCTCACAGCAACATCAAACTCCTGGGCTTAAGCAATCCTCCAGCCTCAGCCTCCCAAGTAGCTGGGACGATAGGCTCCTGCCACAGTGCCTCACTAATTTTCCTGTTTTTAGTAGAGACAGGAGCTTACTCTTGCTCAGGCTGGTCTGGAGCTCCTGAGATCAAGGGATCCTCCTGCTTCAGCCTCCAGAGTGCTAGGATTACAGGGCGAGCCACCACGCCCAGCCTGAATTGTGTCCAGTCAGAGGTAATAATCCAAGTAGTCTGCACACTATGCTGAAAAGATGTCTAGATCCTTGTGTTTTGGGTAGTGTTGCCAAAAATGATGGTGTGATCTTGAATAAAACATTACATTCCCTCTGGGTTACCATCTCTTAATTTGTAGTGGGTGGGCAGGGAGTTGCATGGCACTAAATGGTTTTTAGGGTTCCTTTAAACCAGGGGTCCTCAAACTTTTTAAACAGGGGCCAGTTCACTGTCCCTCAGACTGTTGGGAGGGCTGGGCTGCAGGCCCCGGGACGAGTCGGCTGCTAAGCAGGATAGGCAGCGGTGGCAAAAACACCTGGTGGGCCGGATAAATGTCCTAGGCGGGCTGCTTGTGGCCTGTGGGCCGTAGTTTGAGGATGCCTGCTTTAAACTATAGAACTCAAGTTTTTTTCTATGCAGATATAGAGTATAAGAAAGGGAAATAAAACATTGTGTAAAAATATAAATTTAGTATATTTGTAATGTGCTGCTGTGCTCACTGGCATTTGAACATGGCTGGATGACACGTAACCATCATCCGTCACTAGCCGGGAAGGCAGCTACATCCAGACAGATGAATTAGACAGTGTTAGCAGTTTATTATCTGTGACTTTGGGGGCTGTGCCAATCATATGAATTTCGAGGCCTTAGAAGCTAGAGTGGGTAGGGGATTCCAGTGCTGAACTGGAAGAATTGGTGAGGAAGAAACTGAAATACGATCAGTGCCTTAATGAGGGGATAAACGTGGGGATATGAACAGCAGGACAGGGTTAGAGTAAGTGCACACAGCAAGGTAGCCACGAAGGACTGAGGTCCCCAGACCCCAAGCTGTGGACCAGTAATGGTGTGTGGCCTTTTAGGATCTGGCCCAGGCAGTAGGAGGAAGCTTCATCTGTGTCGACAGCTGCTCCCATTACTTGCATCACTGTCTGACTCCACCTCCCGTCACATCAGTGGTACCATTAGATTTTCATAGGAGCTCAGACCCCACTCTAAACTCTGCGTGTGAGGGATCTAGGCTGTGGGCTCCTTATGAGGATCTAATCCCCCCACCCAACCCTGCATCTGTGGCAAAAGTTGTCGTCCATGAAACTGGCGCCCAGTGTTGCGCCTGGTGATGTAGGATATGGGTAGAGGAAGGCAGCCATTCATGATAGACATGCAGAGGCCACACAGCCACACTGGGTGGAAGTGAAGCAGGCTGCAAGTGTGGGTTACGTGATGGCTCTGAGGAGTCTTCATAAGGCAGGTCGTCAAGTTAAGCCAGAGAAAAAATTAGACATATTGACCAAGTCTTCTTTGTAAATCTTCTCTTGCATATGGAGAAACTGAAGTCAATGATGGGGTTCTTCAACCTGAGGTTGTATAACTATCCCTTTGGAAGCCTGCTAACATGGAACTCATTCTCAGATTAGGATTGACGAGGTCTGGGGGAGGCCCAAGAATCTGCATTTTATCAGGCAGGCCAGGTGTTACTGGCGCGTCTTGGATGTTTTCCCGAGGAACTTTATTTGGAGAGGGAGCACCGGGGGGAATGGAATCTAGGTCTCTCGACCCATGTCTTGCGTGAAACCCATCTGACCTGGCTTCTGTAGGGATGTGAGGATATAACCACGTTAATTTGCCAGAGATGGTTAAGAGATTGGTGGGCCATTCACATATAAATGCAGCCAGTTTTTCTCATTTCAGGGTGTTTCATAATTTGTGGTTTGACAGGAACTAGTTTTAGAGAAAAATATCTGGTCTCTCAAGAAAAGATTTGTTCCATGGATGGATCAGTGACAAGCAGGTTGATAGTGAAATCTCTTAGGTCAAACGCCAACCTACTTAAAAACATGTGTTTGGTAATAAATGTTAGTGGAAAAGCATTTATGTCTCTTCCTTCAGGGCCATTTCCTAAGGCAGACCACCAGGCAGCCCTTTGCTTGGTTCTATTTCAGCTTTCCATGCCATTGGAATTTTAAAATTACCTGTCTTTAAAAATTTAGGGATGTCACTAAATCAGACTGTCGTAAGTCCCTGCCTGGCCTTTAGTCTAAATGTGTGAGGAAATTGAACCCAGGAGGACGGCTGACACTGCTGGAGTCTTGGTGTGTGTTAAGAAGAGAATGTCATCACAGTGTGGCATTCTCTGAAAAGCTGCCTGTCACCAAGGCTAAATTTTGATAGCTTGATAAATCTCATCAGTTAGAAAATTCACTAAAACATGGAGTATGCAGTGTTGGCAGCCAACGCTGGGAATGTTCAGCATATCAGTAGATGGGTGGTTCTAAAATCAATGGGCCTATCCATATATTATTGTAAATATCAAATAATACCTCATGTAAGTTTTTCCATTGTCTAAAGGAAAGCCTCCACACATTTATAGATGCATTGAAAGTTCTTTTAATAATTTTCTTAAGAAAAAATCATGGGGACATAACAATTGTGTATCTTTATAGGGTACATGTGATGTTTTGATTCAGGCAAGCAGGGTGTTAAACTAGCATGAAATTGAGATTGAGATGTGGCCTACGAGTAATAACCAGTCTGTACGGTGCCCTTATGTGTATGAGATCTTACAGAGCAGGCCAGCAGATTCACCTGTGTGGACGAACAACCTATACTCAGACCTCACACATTAGGAGGTAGGGAGGAATTAATTGCCTCAGCTGGGGGTGAGAAATAGTCCAGTTCCTATTTATTTCCAGGTCTGGGAACCAGGTTTTCCTGGAAGGAGCTGTCTCGGTTTAATGCCCTTGCTCCTAGGGTTTGTCTCTTTGTGTCATTTGGTGTTCTTGGTCACCAACAGTCTAAGGTGCCACAGTTCTGGTTTCTAAATACATTTCTTATTGCTCGGCCCTTTTGAGGTTGAATCTCTGAAGTATTCTTACTCTCTGGGATCACTCTTTGAAAACTTTGA
This sequence comes from Galagoides demidoff, assembly GCA_963574575.1. Taxonomy (NCBI): domain Eukaryota; kingdom Metazoa; phylum Chordata; class Mammalia; order Primates; family Galagidae; genus Galagoides; species Galagoides demidoff. The sequence continues at coordinate 3,595 of CAUYQV010101713.1, forward strand.
CTTTCACTTGACCTTGGTTGTTGGTGTTCTCACTGAGAGACCGAAGGCACTGACTGCTCCACGGCAGCGTTCGACCTGGACGGTGCGGGTTGTGCTTTGGTAGTGGGTGGATCTCTGGTCAGGGTCAGGATTTCGGGGGCAGCTGCTCAGTGTGCTCCGTAGTGGAAGAGGGAATGATGGAGAGCAGGTACCGCATTGACAGAGCGTCTCAGACTGAGGTCATGAGAAGCACCTGGGGGCTGGTGAAGGCAGAGCTTGCCGGACTCCACTCTTCAGTAACTCTGGATTTGCAGGGCAGAGACCAGACTCAGAATCTGTGTTTCTCAGGTGTTTGCAGCAGGTGCTGTGGCTGAACTTCTGATCTGGGACCACGTTGGGGCTCAGCACTGGTCTGTACGGAGTGGGGGGTAGATTCCTGGGCATCCTCCAGCATCTCTGGGTCTCTATTCTCCTGTCTGTGAACTGGTGCAGTATTAGAGCTTTTCTTGAAAAGTAGAGAAATTTGTTGTTCCAAACTGTATCTTGTGTGAAACTCCAATATAGTAAAGAATGAAAATTGCAATAATATTAATTACAGCAGGAGTAAAGGACAAAAGGACTCATCTGTCTGTCTTTCATACTCTTTTTGGGGTGGAGTTGGAGGGAGGTCCCTGGGCCCCGCTGCAGAACCTAACACCTAATGAATCCAGATTCCTGAGGTCTCTAGTGCCTGTAGCTTACTCTGATTCTGCATACTCGAGAAACTGTGGACTGTTAGTTGGAAAAAATCTGACTAAGAGACTCATCAGGACCTTGAAATTGTGCCTTTTAATAGAAGAAGCTGTGTTTAAGATGTATCAATAGGTAGGAAATAAATTGCTTTGAGATTTTCATGGTACCAAAAAAGATATACAGCTCATTTCAAGTATAAATGGGAAACTTCTAGTAAGAAAAAAAATGGGTAAAGGATTCGGAAACAGCAATGTACTTTCTTGCCTTTGTGCCCAGCACATGTGTGTCATTGAATGAAAATAATTTAACCTGTTCTTGTAAGTCTGTTTGTCAAGCCTGAATTGAGGTTCTTAATCTTTACTGGAATTTTTGCTGGAAGGAGAGTAGCAGTACCAGGGTTTTAGTAAAAGGCATGGAAGACTTCATAAGTCACAGGAGTCCAAAGACGTCCACCTACTGCCTGTGGTTCCTTTTGCTGACTATGGCATGGAGGCCTTAAAAGTGGCTTCAGGGAAATTGGGAATTAGTTTGAATTTGACTTCAGTACCCAATGATTCTTTACTGTGGGTTTTTTGAACCCCTGGTTTTCAGTCTTTCTCTTGCTTAGCTCACTCTTCTTTAAAGATTTGAATAGAAATGATATAAGGGCTTGGCGCCTGTGGCTCAAGTGGCTAAGGCGCCAGGCACATACACCTAAGGTGGCGGGTTCAAATCCAGCCCGGGCCGGCCAAACAACAATGATGGCTGCAACCAAAAAAATAGCCAGGCATTGTGGCGGGTGCCTATGGTCCCAGCTACTTGGGAGGCTGAGGCAGGAGACTCGCTTGAGCCCAGGAGTTGGAGGTTGCTGTGAGTGATGCCATAGCACTCTACCCAGGGGGACAACTTGAGACTCTGTCTCAAAAAAAAAAAAAAAAAAAAAGAAATGATATAAGAAGTATGGAACAAAGTCTGTTGTGTACTAAGTGATAAAACTGTGAGTCATGGCTTGGGAATTAGTTTAGTCGTCAGGGGTTAATTATTATTATATGAATAGATTTTTAGAAAAAATTCTGGTGGCTTCCTGACTTTTATGACTAAGACCTGTATTAAGATATGAGGTGTGTTAATAAAATCCCATAATATGGAATAGGAAGTATCTAAGTACATTGCATATGGAAAGTTAACTACTATTACTTGTTGACTTTATTTTAGTTTAATATTTATCAATCATCTTGTGTATTAGGGTTCGCCAGAGAAATAGAACTGATAGGGTCAATGTGTGTGTCTGTGTTTATAGTTTTATTGTAAAGAATTTGCTGGCTGGCGCCTGTGGCTCAAGTGGCTAAGGCACCAGCCACATACACCTAAGGTGGCCGGTTCGAATCCAGCCTGGCCAGCCAAACAACAATGACAGATGCAACCAAAAAATAGCCGGGCGTTGTGGCGGACGCCTGTGGTCCCAGCTACTTGGGAGGCGGAGGCAGGAGACTTGCTTGAGCCCAGCAGTTGGAGGTTGCTGTGAGCTGTAATGCCACGATACTCTGCTTAGGGGGACAGTTTGAGGCTCTGTCTCAAAAAAAAAAAAAAAAGAATTTGCTTACCCAGTTGTGGGGATGGCAAATCCAAAATTTGAAGTGTGGGCCAGTAGGCTGGAGACCCGGGAGACCTGAGGGTCCAAATGAAGTTTGGAGATAGTTCCCTCTTGCTCAAAGGGGCTGGTCTTTTTGTTTTATCCTTTGTTGTATTCAACTAATTGAAGGAGGCCCACCCGAGTTATGGAGGGCGATCTGTTTTACTTACAGTTCACTGGTTTAAATGTTACTGTTATCCTACAACACCTTCCAAATTGACAGGTAAAATTAACCATCCCTTTAGGGGTATACTAACCCACAAGGTAGAACACGTCTTATTTGTCAATGTTAGAAAACCACTGAGATACACATACATGTGTATATGTACACTCACACCCACACTTACTTCCCGGAGTGTCTCTGAAGGAGCCTTAGCTACAGCAGAGGTTGCCAGTCTGGGGAGAGGCTCTATCTTAATCACCTGGGGGACTTTTCCACAATGTGTTACATCTGTTGCAACTCCTCCCCAATCTTTCCTGTCTGTACTTCATGAATGAATTTAAAAACGAGGGAGAGGAAGTAGCACACACATATACATGTGTGTATGTGTATACATATATTTTAAGTATGATGGATGAAATCACGGGAAAGAATGAACCTCTAGAGAGTGGAATTTCAGGTGCCCACCAGCAGATGGGGGGGGTGATGAACTCTTAGAGGTGGGGGCCTTGATGAGGTCCCTGAGATCTCAGTGAACTGATGTAGCCTGATGTCCTGGAGGTTGACAGGCCCATCTGGTATTTGTGTGTGGGCCCCAGAGCTGCTTTCTCTACCTGCCACACTTTACCTGGATGCCAACGTTCATGCCCCGTGGTGACAAATATGTGTGATGATGATGCACATGGCTGTGTCAACCTGTGCCATGTACACGTGGGGTTCCCGTGACAATCTTTACATTGTTAGGATTGTGTTATTGTAACAAATCTTTAAAAATATTATATACCCTGTGAATCACAGGTGACCAGCTTTGTTCTGGGTGAAGTTATCCTAAAGATGAGGGGCTGCAGGACCTGGGAATGTTGTGCGCTTTCTCTCTCTATATATATGTTCCTTTTTAAAACCTTGCAGGAAGGTAAAAAATTGCATTTAAGAGCTGTTCTTTTCAGGCTTTGGTGATGTTGAGTGGCTCCTGGACAACGTGGAGCAGCAGAAACTGGTTCCTTAAGATATTTTAAGGTGCCACGCAACTTGTAAGACCTCGGGAGTCATTGTAACTCCCCTCCGTAAGGGAGGAGGGCTGCTCTGGAGTTGACACCAGTTAGAAAAACTCGTGCGGGAGATGATTTGGTCTGTGCGTTCTCTGCTGACTCGAAGTTCTCTCTCTCCGTTAGATCTCACCTCTGTAGCCACTGTATTCAGAAAGGTTTCAGCTTAGAATCCAAGTGAACTGAATGGAGAGCCTGTGGCTTCTCAGATTTTTTTTGGTATCATATGAAAATAATTGAGCATGAAATATTTATTTTGAAAAACTGGGACGGTTGCTGCAGTCAGCCCTAGCTCAGAACTGTGAAAGACTCCCCGCGACGCACACGCCTGCTGCCGCATTGATCTGTTTTCTCCCGAGGGGCGTGTCTGACAGTGGTTTGTCCATAATTTAAACATGTGCGAAGCGTAATTTTAGTTCCTTTGGGGTCACCCTTAGTTTTTATATCTCATCTGGTTCCCACAGTTCCATTTAATGACAGCTATTTTGACATTTGGCCAAGTCACTAAAACCAGACGACTCTCGATGGGGAGACAGTGAACGTTTGATCAGCGTACCAGTCACAGTGGAACTCTTCTGCTAACAGACACGTTTTTAGGACTTATTCTTACAAATGCGTGGAGAAGTTGGCAGCCTCTTGATACTTTTGGAGGGGTCTCGGTGAGTGCCAAGTGGTGCGTAGCTACTGTGTGCTTGGAAAATGTTAACGAGAGGCTTAACTTTTCTGAATGTCTGTTTTGGCTTTTTGAGATAGCTTCCATGCCGGAAGAACCTTCTTTTAAAACCAAATGTAGACTCTGGACTTCCTCCAAGAGAGGTATTGTAAATATATCAAAGCTGATACTGTCCTGGGTTTCTTTATAGCAAGGAAAAAGGGAGTGACTAACAAATAACATGTACTGTGTGAGCAGAGCTCGCCATTTCAGAGAGATCGCCTTTCCTTCTGGCCAGTTTATGGTAAACACTTCATGTTCAAGTCGTGTTTCTCTCCACCCCCTGCACTGTCTCATCCTATTTTATATTGGACAGCCCACATTTCTCATCTCATTCTTTCCTGTGAGAGTTCACTGAGCTAAAAGGAAGTTTACAGAGTTGGAAGAGAAATGTAATCCTTACAGTATTTTGACTTTTCCCCCCTCTTTTGAGCTTTTGATTGACTATAGTCTTACCAAAAATATATTTTCTGCCTTTATGCTTGGGGATGGATGGGTGAGGTTTAAAAACGAAAACCAACCAAGTAACCAAATTCCATCAATTCTCACCTCTATGCTACTAGCTATGGTGTCTTTTATAGAATTAACCACAGGACAGCTTCTGGTGCTATTTTCAAAATACTAAACATCTGCTCTCCCCCCTTAAAATCTTACACTATAGCACTGGAGTCATGTGAAAATCAGGAAATAGAGTGAGTTCTAAGTTTAAATTTGCTCAGAGGTGAGAGAGGTTGAGTAACTTGCCTTGTTTCTACCACCTGTTAACTCTGGACTTTAAAGTGGGGCTTCCGAGTGTCATCTTGTGTCCTATCCTGTTCCTCATGCATCCCTGCTTGAGGGCTGGAGGAGCCAGGCTTTCTTTCTGTCTAAGATGCTTGCTAAACCTCATGACCTCTGTGGTGTAGCCAGGCTTTGGGGTCTGCAGCTGGCTAGATCCTGGGGACTATAGAAGGTATATGTGCTGTAGGTGACCCAGAAAGCAGGTAATCCTGACCCTTTCTGCTTATTTTGGTCTTTGATAATCTAGAAATTCTCCGTATTCAGAGTTGGGGTAGAGTTTTGCCTCTTTTGCTCTGAGGAACTCTGTGTTTTGGAAATGGCAGGATGGGAGCACCCAGGGAAGAGGGGAAAGGCGTGGCCACTAACATTTGCTAATACCTGTCTCTGCCAGACGCTGCTGGGCCAAGTCCTTTCACCTGGCTTTTCACAGGCCTGCTCCCTGCTGCTACATTAAGGGGGCATTGGAAACCCGTGTTAGGGGAGGATAGTGAGGCAAAGAGCTGGGATTGAATCCCAGTTTGACTTCATATCCTTCCTTCCCAGCTCGTTCTCGAGAGGGGGAAGGGCGCAGAGCACATGTGCGTTTTGCAAGCCATATGGAATCCTGAAGAGAGCTCGGCTGTGACAGCTGTTTAAATTATCTGTGACACTGCATCCCACCATTAGCAGGGATGATGGATTGTTGACAGTCACCATCAGAAGAGGCTGGAGTCCCAGTTGGTGGAGGAACTCTCACAGCCTTTCCTAAGTGCTAAGTATTGTTGTAACTTGGGTTCTAATCATTATTGCTAGGTTAGAAGACATTCAGGACACTGGTAGGCAGAAAAGTCTGTACACAGACACACACGTACACACACCCAACTGATGTGGGGCAGATCATTGTACATTTATTTCTACCAGTGAGAAAACTAAGCAGAAACTAAAAATGAAGCATATATTTAGAAGAGATCGCGCATAATTTAAAGTCATCTTATTACTCCTTTCGCTCAGACATAAAAAATATGGGAACTTTTTTCAGGTACCAGAGTCTGGAAAGTCTATTTGGACCAATCTCACGCTACTTTTGTTCCTATGTCATTTAATTCTCTGCCCTTAAAAATTCGTCTGTCTTTGTCCCTTCTTATTTTACGGTGGGCGTCATCTCTCCAGCTAGTGTCTGTACTTTTCAGGGTCGCCGACCTTATCTCTTATTTCTCATCTCCCCCTGTTATGCAGGGAGGGGTTCGAGTCACGGGCCTCAGTCCATGTTTATCAAGGCGTCATTCTCACATTTTTCTTCTCAAATTGCTGAAGATGAAGTGTTATACCTGAAACTAGTTTTTCAGTTCTGTCTCTTCAAGTTGAGTCAGTTTTATTTAGCCCACCCCAGTGATCTTTTTTCTCTTACAATGTCAATCTTGCTGAGTTTTAAAGCTGGGCATCTATGAGTATCTGATTCACGACACTCTATCAGGAGACAGATGTGGCTGTGAAGCGACCCCGGCTGTTTATATGAATGCAGGGTGTTTTTGGCCGTGGTGGATGGTTTCCCTCTTCTTTTTTTTTTTTGGCCGGGGCTGGATTTGAACCCGCCACCTCTGGCATATGGGGCCGGCACCCTACTCCGTGAGCCACAGGCTCCGCCCTTCCCTCTTCTTTTGTCGTTAGTGTTGGTCATTTTGTGAGTACTCATGTGTAGCCTATTGTATGTTCTTATTATTTTATATTAGATCGATTTATTTATGTATTCAATTTCTTCTACCCAACATTTTTCCTATTTATTTATGTTTATTCATTTATTGTTGAGACAAGTTCCCGGTTGCCCTGGGTAGAGTGCCCTGGAGTCATAGCCCACAGCAACCTCCAACTCCTGAGCTCAAGAGATCTTCTTGCCTTAGCTGAGTAGCTGGGACTACAGGCGTCCACCACAATGCCCGGCTATTTTTAGAGATGGAATCTCCCTCTTGTTCAGGCTGGTCTCAGACTTCTGAGCTCAGGCTGTCCACCCACCTAGGCCTCCCAGAGTGCTGGGATTATAGGCGTGAGCCATGGTGCCCAGCCATTTTTCCTCTTTAAAACTATGACAGAGAAAAACATTTCCTTGGAGGAGACAGGGCCAGAGCAGCAGAGAGATTTCAGTAAGCATCTGTTTACCTTTTCTGTTCCTTCTCCACAAATTCTTCTCCTCTGAGAAAAGTATCTTCTTTAGGCTACAACAATGTAGACATATTCATATTGAGTTTGGAGTATGACTGAGTTGTCATCAGAGGCTGGAAAGGAAGATTGGCACAGGAGCTTGGAAGGGTGTGGAAGCACAGTGAGGATGGCTGGGTTTGACCTGGTCAGCACCTGGGGAGGGTTGGAGGGTTGGACAGGCAGCGTTGATGTACGTGCTGGAGCTAGGGTTTAGAGCTGGGCTGTTGCAGGAGTCCTGTTCATCTGTGGGGAGAGTTCACACCAGGTGAATAAGAGAGCGGGGAGAGCTGTTCATCTGGGCAGCTGCAGGATATGTGTAGGGAGGAGTAGAAGGTAGCACTGGGCACTGGAGCCCGGGTACCTGTGATGTGGATGGTGGTACTCTACTAGGAGAAATGGGTGAGGAATAGGTTTGGGGCAAGTCAAGGAGAATTTGGGTTTGCTTCTACTGATTTTGGGGATGTCAGCTGGCTCCGTGAGAAATGTTTTATGAGCAAACCTGGAACTCAAAAGAGGTATTGGTTGGGAATTAAGATTTATCTCCTGAAGGGAATGGCTCAAACTCTGAGATAGAATGAAATTGTTGAAGAGGAGTGTGCAAGAGAAGAGAAAAGGCCAGGCCAGGACCTTGTTTTATGCTTAGGTTTTTTTGAGGGTACAAGAAGAATAGATAGAATAAAGTAGGAAGGAAGGATTGTCAAAGAGAGGATGGAGCTCCTGGGCAGGGTGGTGATGAGGGAAGAGATTTTAAACCTTGTGTACATCAGACTGGCAAAAATGTTAAAAAGCAGTAGTGCTTGTTGCTGTTAGGCAATGGGCCAGCATGGCTGGTGGGAACACCCATTTAGAGTTCTGGCAGAATCTATTAACATTTCAAATGCGCATGGCCTTTGACCCAGCAGTTCCTCCCCTGGGACTCTATCCCATAGAAGTAAAAGCAGCTGTATGTCATTTGTTTGTATAAGAATATTTATTGTGACATTGTTTGTAACGATGAAGGATTGCGGACTAAGTGGGTGCTTTCCGCAGGGGAATGGCTGGATAAAATGTGACACATCCATGGCGTGGTACGGTAGCACTTGACCTGGAAGGATTCCCACGAGAAAAGAAGAGGCAAGAACCACGTATACTATAGTCCTGTTTTTGTAGAACATAAAGGATAAAAAATTTCTTGTGTATATGTTCATGCTGTTTGGGAAGGGAGGGGTTGGTACTATGGAAACAGATAAATATTAATTAAAAGCTCACTACTTTACAAATTATCTGAGATGAAACACAGCAGAAGGGCACCACCCGTGTGTGCGCGTGCGTGTGTGCGTGTGTGTGTGTGCGTGTGTGCGTGCATAAACAAAGGATGGTCCCGGAGCCTTACAGGTGTGCATCTTGGGGTGTGGGGGTGTGACTGATATCTTTCTTTCTCCTTGTAACTTTTCTGTGCTGGCCACACATGACTGGAGAGGCCGTTGGAGTTGAGAGTGTAGGAAGCACTGGAAGTGTTACAGAGAGCAGTGGGAAGGGAAGCCCCATTTCTCACCGTCAGGAATGATGGAAGAAGCAGAGAAGGTGAGGGCACATTTTTTTCAAAAGATTTTGAGGGAAAGTCGTTGGTGGCAATAAAGAAAAAAATGTAATGACTCCTAGGGTAAGGGAAGGCTTAATCAGTATGGGGCAGTACGGATGACTGTGGAAACAGCACATCAGAAAGAGAAAGGCCGAATTGAAGATGCCCGTGAGGGGCGGACACTGGGCTCCCCAGGGACTCAGGAGAGAGGAGCTCTGGCAGGACCATGGGCAGGTAGCCTGGGAGGTGGGGTGTGTCTGCTGACGTAGGGAGGCAGGAAGGCCAAGTGAAGAGGCCGAAATATTTTAAGGTTTAGAGGAAGGAAGTTGGGAGAAAGTGTTTCAAAAATAATGTGGGAGGCAAGATTATCAGCTGAGCATGAAAGGGCCTTCCCATGGCTTTGGACACTTGAGTAGAAGTGAAAGTTCTAGAAAGTTGGATGTGATATAGGAGATGATGGAGAATTAATTATATGGCAGGAAAAAGAGAGGGACGCTGCAGAGGGGGCCGAGTAAGATTCTAGAACTACAATTCCTAGTCTCTTCTCCTCCCCCACCTTACTCAGTGACAGTGAAAGACAGTGGTGGGGTCAGGGTTGGTGGGTCCAGGAGCGCTGATGGAAAGATGGCACTTTGGAATTTACTTTCCCACGAAGACTGATAAGCTTAATGAGGAAAATGAAGGGACAAAGGGCTCCGGGTTGGTAATGACATTGCCTTGGAGATGACTGGGACTAAATGGGATCCAGCTGACAGAGGGAGACACATCAGAAGGACCCCTGTGAAGGGGCCAGGGGTCCTGTGGGCGAGCTGGGTGGGCAGTGCAGGGGAGCTACCCCCGTGAGGGGCCGAGAGCCTGAGGCAGCAGTGTCAGTGGTTGGCACAGGCCTTGCTCCTGTCTCCGCCTGTTCCAGAAAATCACTTGCTGCTTTTCTGTCTTCTCACAAAGTCCAAGAATAGACTGACTTTTGAAGTCCCCTGTTTGGGTTGTCCTCACTAAGCTTCTGCTCGGGCCTACTTGAGTTAATCACTACCCTCAGAAACAAAAACAAAAACACGTGGACCAGTGGTTTGCTTCCAGGCCTGTGTGTCCAAACCAGCGGCCACTAGTCCCACGAAAGGGCTGCTGAGCACTTTGAAACATCAGCACAGCTGAGGTGCCTGTGAATGTAAAATGCACTGCTGGTTTTGTACAATTAATATGAATATGAATAAACAAATCAGAAGTATCCTGTTAATTATTTTTCTGTTGTTTATATGTTAAAATGACAATATTTTGGATGTATTTGGTTTAATTTGTGCAGTTTCTCTCTGCTAGATGTCCTCCTGGTGTCCATCTATTTATCTGTATTCCACGGCCAACATTTTTTCTTTTCCTGTTCACAGGAATTATTGTCTTTCTGCTTATTACTTTCTTATGTTGGGATATCACAGGTTTTCTGTTTTATTATTTGAAATTCACGTGTAAGAAATTCTCCCCTCCCTTAGTGGGAGATAAGATTGGCACTGCCTTTCCTGCATTGTAATTCTCTTGGAGGCAAAACTGACAGGATATGGGTAGTTTTCTTCTTGGCTTCTGGCAGTGTCTCTAGTACTGAGTTTTGTCTTTGAGAGGAAGTTCAAATGTTCATTGATTGAATAAATGTTGATCAAGTAAATAGATGATACGTTTGCATGTCTATTAATCTTAAAAAAATGTACCTTAAAATCCAGAATATTTCCTAGCCATTGCTGAAGTTTAGGACAAATACAGTATTTGAAATTGGACAGACCTGAGAATGAATCTATAATGATTTATTTTTTGTTGTATGAACTTGGATGGATTATTTACTTCTTTGTACTTCAGCATCCTTGTTTGTAATGTGGTTTCTGATAAATTATCTCACAAGTTGCTTTAAGGAGAAGCCTCAGTGTTGTGCTCTGCAAGTGTTCAATAAATTCTTGGCTCCTGTTAGAACTGGGAAGGTTTGTTTGGCACATTGAGACTGTGAGTGAAGGCTGTAGGTGAATTTACCTGGAATAACTCCTCTTGCCTGATGGTAGACTTCTTTTTCTTCTTCTTCTTCTTGTTTTCTTTCTTTCTTTCTTTTTTTTTTTTTTTTGGAGACAGAGTCTCACTTTGTCTCCCTTGGTAGAGTGCTATGTTGTCATAGCTCATAGCAACGTCAAACTCCCTTGGGCTCAAACGATCCTCCTGCCTCAGCCTCCTGAGTAGCTGGGACTACAGGTACCCACCACAATACCTGGCTATTTTTAATTTTTTTTGTAGAGACATTGACTTTATTGCCCTCGATAGAGTGCTGTGGTGTCACACAGCTCACAGCAACCTCCAGCTCTTGGACATAGGCTATTCTCGTGCCTCAGCCTTCCAAGTTGGGATTATAGGTGCCCGCCACAATGCCTGGCTATTTTTTTGTTGCAGTTTGGCAGGACTGGGTTTGAACCCACCACCCTCAGTATATGGGGCCAGTGCCTTACCTACTGAGTCACAGGTGCTGCCCAGCACCTGGCTGTTTTTAGAGATGAGGTCTGGCCCTTGCTCAGGCTGGTCTCAAACTCCTGAACTCAAGCAGTCCACCTGCCTCAGCTTCCCAGAGTGCTGGGATTACAGGTGTAAATTTCTTGATAGTAACATGCATTTTGGCTCTTAATTTTGTTCTGACTGTATTTTTGTTTGAATTCTTTGTGATAATCCTGAATAGTGGCAGTGTTGAGGATTATTCCCTGTGTCTGCTAGAAAAGCCATTGAAGAAACATGTTCATGGAGCCAGAGGAGTAAGTGGTTAATAACTATCTGCTGATTACACATGCTGTCTGGAAGGGGGAAATGGAAGAATTAAGTTCTTCTAAATGATTTGTTAAATGAATGATTATATGAAACCATTGGTTGTGGGGGGAAGGTTGAAAGTGGTGGGTGTGGCTTGCTTTGGGAATTCTAGTGGGTCCACAGCGACACCTTTTCTTTTCTGTTATTGTTGGAGAGGACATTAGACTGGTAATTGGTTGGTCTGACTTCCAGCTCTGCAGGCCTGTTGGCCAGTGGTGTGATCTTGGAGAACTTACTCTTTCTCAGCCTTTGCTTCCTTGTTTATCGGATTAGTAGAGCAGATTAGAAAAGGCAGCCAGGGGGCGACGCCTGTGGCTCAAAGGAGTAGGGCGCTGGCCCCATATATTGGAGGTGGTGGGTTCAAACCCGCCCCAGCCAAAAACTGCAAAAAAAACAAAGCAAGAAAAGGTCAAGGTCATAGACTGTGGCCCTGGGGGTCGGACTGGGTTCTGTCCTGGTGTCACCACCTCTGAGCTGGGCAGTCTTGCCCAAGGTCTGTCACTTCTTTGACACTTTCCAAAGAGTGGGAGTGAAAAAGGGTTTCTTGTCTCTGCCAGAGGAGCCCTTGAGGAAAGCCGTGGAAATCAGATCCAGATTAAAGGGTGATTGATAAATATTTGTTGATTTTCAAAGAATGGAAGGTAACTATCAGGCGGACTTTTGAAAAGATTTTTTTTTTCTGGCTGGACACAGTGGCTCACACTTGTAATTCTAGCACTCTGGGAGGCCAAGGTGGGAGGATCACTTGAGCTCAGGAGTTTGAGACCAGCCAAAAAAAGAGTGAGACCCCATCTCTATTAAAAATAGAAAAATTAGCCAAGCATTGTGGCAGGATCCTGTAGTCCCAGCGACTCAGGAGGCTGAGGCAGGAAGATTGCTTGAGTACAGTAGTTTGAAGTTGCTGGGAGCTAGGCTTAGGCTATGCGTGGTGACAGAGTAAGACTGTGTCTCCAAAAACAAAAAGGTAAAGTTTTTTCCAAAACTAGGCATATTGAGCAATAATCCATGTGCCATAAACATCATCCCTTTTTAATTTTTTTTGTTATGGTAAAATATACATAAACGTAAATTTTACCCCCTGAACCATTTTTAAGCGTGCGGTTCAGTGCATTCACATTGCAGTGAAGCCCTTACTGCTGTCCGTGTCCAGAACTTACTTCTTATTGCAGAACGGAAACTCTGTACCCGTTTAAACAGTAACTTGCCATTTCTGTTTCCTTCCAGCCTTTGCGGCCACCCTCCTCCTGCCTCCTCCAGGTGACTCACATAAGTGGAATCATACAGACTTGACGCTTCTGAGACTGGCTTACTTTACTTAGCATGATGTCTTCAGGTTCATCGATGCGGTAGCATGTGTGAAAATTTCCTTCCTTTTTAAAGCACATACTATCCCACTGTTTCTGTACCCTGCTGTTTGTTTATCTGTTCATTGGTCCAGACATACTCGGGTTTTTCCACTTTTTGGCTGTTATGAATGAGGTAATTATGGACATGAGTGTACAACTCTATCTTCACGACTCTGCTTTCAATTCCACACACACACACACGCACATGCACCCCATCCACATAGATGGAATTGCTGGATCATGTGGTAATTGTATTTTTAGTTTTTTGAAAAGCCCCTGTAGTAGTTTTCACAGCCCCATGGTTTCACCATGGTACATTCCCACCCACAGTGCACAAGGGTTTCGGTTTCTTTACATCTAAGATCTCCAGGTGCCGTTTGGGACCATCGTCTCAGTTGCTTTCCATCCAACTTCATTCCTGACAAGTTAAGTGACTTGCCTCCGTAGCTTGTCTCTGTCAGGCCTCCCTGCCTTCACCGTGGCGTGTACAGTGCAGTCTGGTCATTCTTTTAACACCTTACTCGACACGCACCGGTGCTGTGCGCCTGGGGCTAGCTGCCCTTCTCCCAAGGTGTGCTGCCTCCTCTCGTTCCCGCCACCTGGGAACCTGCAGCGTCATCAGGCTTGGGCACTCCCGCCTGCACCCTCCTTCCCTGTTGTGTTGTCAGTTCAGAGGAGCTTATGAAAATGAAACGTGATGAAGTTCTCATTACCTGATGATTTTCTCAATTGACACAAATGAGAAAAAAGAGGAAAGGTGCACGGGTACTGAGCTTCGTACGGGCAGGGTGAAATGCCAGCCACATTTAGGGGTGGTCACCAGTGCTGGGCAGGCTGTGTGTCCAGGTGCGCCTGTCTGATCCTGAAGCCTCGTCTTGGCTAGACCTGGTTAGCGCTACTGAGAGACTCCTGCACAGCCACTTCTGCATTGTGTTATGACGGCTCTGACCCTTCAGGGAACTTGGCCTGTGGCTGCCCTGAGAAGCATTGCAGTGTGTACTGTCAAATCCCTTGAGTTGTGAGAAGTTAAAGCTTACTGAAGTTAGAAGATGGTCACTACTGAATACAGGTTCCCATTCGTGAATGTGAAGACCAACAGTGGTTTCTTAGTGAAGCGTTCCAGAGCTGGCTTGTGTCATTTTGCTGGGTTGGCAGCTGTGATGTGGATAAAGTGAATTCCTTTTTGTAGCCATCTTAGGTTTCTTCCTTTCTCTTTGGAAGAAGGTTTTTTTTTTTAAACTAAGGCACTGAGACACAAGGAGGAACCCAGGTTTTGTTCTTTTTCTTTCTTTTTTTTTTCCTGGCAAATTAGTTGATTTTGAAATCTGTAGTCCTTTCCTCTTAGCTCAAGATATCTGAATTTAACTTGGATTTACTTACAACCACTTCAGAAATTAATGGAATATCAGAGCCAGTCAGGAGTCCAGCTCTAGAAGCTGCAAGTACCCAGCCCCTGGTTTGCTTAACACTGAGCCTCAGCATGAAATAAAATCTAGAGGTGCAAAACTCTGCCTTGCTGAAAAGGTGGTCAGTGTGAGGGACCTTGGGTGAAGGGCAAAGAGCGTTCTTAGTGAACTTTGCCGCTTACTAGCGGAGAGTTTGTCTTTCCATGTTGAATCCTGGTCCTTTTCAGCTACTTTGTCCAAGTGTATGTGTTCTGTGAATGGCGGTGGGACCAGAGAGGGCCTGACCTGCACCATGTCAGTGCGTTTGCTCTTGGCTCTGCGCCCCTGAGTGTTGGAGGGCACCCTGGCCTGGCACCAGCTGTAAGGGAATGAATGGTCTTACATTCACTTACAAGTGACAGAGACAAAAAGTTACTTGAAGTCGGATAAACATGAATTGACCCATCATCCTTTGGAGGTCTTGTGGGGCAAGTTCTTATTTCTGTACACACCTAACAATGATGAGATTTAACTAGCCTTCCTTGAAGGGGAAGCTGCTTGTGAACTTGAATATTCTTGTGCTTTCGTTCATGGTAGATAGAAGTCCTCACCAAAACACCTGCTGAGTTGCAGATCAGTGAAGTTTGTCACTACTTCTCTGGGCTCTACTCCTCTTCTTTGTGTGCAAAATGAAGGGGCTGGAGAAAGTATCCTGTTTCCCAGACCCTGTTTCATCCTTAGCAGCATCATCATTGTGTCCACTTGGAAGCAGCCTGCTGATGCCAGGGCTGGACCAGGCACTTTATCACATCCCCTTCCATCCTCTGCCAGCAGCTCTCCAGGACAGATTCCCTCTCAGTCTGCAGGGAGGGACACAGGCTCAGAGAGGGGGAGGAAGTAAGCAGTGGAGCTGGGTTTCCACACAGTCTGACTCCAAAGTGCCTGTTCTTGGGACTGCACCCTGTCGGTGCCGCTTTATGATTCTGGGAGAAGCGTGTGTGTGACCACTTGTTCTGGTAAGACATTAGTAACTGATCACCAAAAGTGAATTCTATATCTGCTTTGTAAGAATTGAAAGTAGGCTGGGATAACTCCTTTTCTCAGTGTAAGATTTAATTACTAATATCTGAACCAGATTATAAGAGCTAACAGAAACAAAACAACATTTTACACACACACGCACACACACATATTTTTTTTTTTTTTTTAATTTCAGAAGATTTTCAGACAACAAATTTCCTGGAAGAACAGAACACTGTACATTATTTTTTTTCCCTGAAAGTGTCATGAAAGCTGGGCTTTGGAACTGTCATTTGGTGGCAGATGGATAAATTATCTTTGCCTACTTTAATATTTTTTCTTTATTGAGGGAAAAAAGATTCTTTCTCAAATTGCTGTTATATTTAGGTCTTCAGGGGTGGGAGCTCATGAATTTGCTATTATCGTGGACTAAAATCTATATATAGGGACTCTTAAATTAGATGTGGTGTAAATCCATGTCTTTAAAAAAAAAGGAAAGCAATTACTATGTTTGAAAGCCAAGCTATAAAAAGTAAATGAAATCATAGGAGAGCCAAGTAAGGATTTCACTTTACTAAGAAAATGTCCCTGCCTTTCTTTTCCTTTTTGTGTCCTGCAGTAACAGAGGGGGAGATGCAAATATTTCAAAACTAGGATCACAGATGTTATTTACAGGTGCTGCGTGTTGGAGATTGTCCCTGTGAGCGCTCAGCCTATAGATGAAGTGACAGATTTGGAAGGGAGAACACGCTCAGACACTCAGTCTATAATTTGTTAAATGTCATTTTAGTGATTTAACATTCAATAGAGCTGAGTCTTACTCTAAACAAAAAAGAAGAGGTTATTTAATGTGTGCTCAGATAAATTTTGATATTTTTCATCAGCGTTAACATTAATTTCCTTGAAAATATGTCTTGACTGCTGTGGTTTAAATAGTACCTCCAAATTTTGCCAGTCACATTTTATTTATTTTATTTTATTTTTGAGAGAGGGTCTCACTCTGTCGCTCTGGGTAGAGTACCATGGCATTGTCACTGCTCACAGCAACTTCAGACTCTTGGGCTTAAGAGCTGGTCTTGCCTCAGCCTCCTGAGTAGCTGGGACTACAGGCACCTGCCACTAGCCTGGCTAGTTTTTCTGTTTTCAGTAGAGATGGGATCTTGCTGTTGCTCAGGCTGGTCTTGGACTCCAGAGCTCAGGCAGTCTGCCTGCCTCAGCTTCCTAGAGTGTTGGGACTACAGGTACCATACCTGGCCGTCAATCACATTTTAAAAATTTATTTTTAATACCCATATATAAATAAACACATGTGAGTATCTTTTAATCCTCACCTTCTTAACATCCCCTCACCTCGAGAGAAAAAGGGAAGAAAAATGTTTGGAGCCTTCTTTTTTCTTTTTTTTAGGCAGAGTCTCACTTTGTTGCCCTCAATAGAGTGCCATGATGTCATGGCTTACAGCAACCTCTAACCCTTGGGTTCAAGTGATCCTCTTGCCTCAGTTTTTCATTTTTAGTAGAGACAGGTTTTACTCTTGCTCAGGATGGTCTCCTGAGTTCAGGCAATCCACCCACACTGGCCTCTCAGAGTATTAGGATGATAGGCGTGAGGCCCAGCCTGGAGCCTTCTGAAAAGGGCTGGGACCCATTGCTATCAAGGGGCAGGAATAAGCCTCCCTGGGCAGTTCTGGGACTAAGAACATTGAACGCTGACTGGTCTATACATTTCTCAGTAATCCATTGGAGAAATACGATAGGCTTCTTCAGCAGTTTTTATTTAAATCCTCAGAGGTGCCTTGCAGCCCTGCCAGAGCTCTGTATTTCTACATGGAAACATAAAATGGCTTAAATTCAGACATCTTGCTTTGTCTTTCTTAAATTGCTACACAGCTTTGGCTAACATGGTACTAGATAAAGAAGAACTTCTAATGAGAGGAGTATTTGAGACATGGGTAAGTGGTCACACCATAAGATGCTAAGCAGTGTTCCCCTTAAGGACGTGTTCAGAATTTAAATGATGGAAATCTTTCCTGGGGCTCAGTACCCATAGCTCAGTGGTTAGGTCACTGGCCACATATACCAGGGCTGGCGGGTTCGAACCCGGCCCCGGCCTGCTAAACAATGACAACTACAATAAAAAAAATAGCTGGGCGTTGTGGCAGGTGCCTGTAGTCCCAACTACTTGGGAGGCTGAAGCAAGAGAATTATTTAAGCCCAAGAGTTGGAGGTTGCTGTAAGCTGTGACTTCATGGCACTCTACTGAGGGTGACATAGTGAGACTCTGTCTCAAAAAACAAACAAAAAAAAATCTTTCCTGATTCCTCAGCACATACATGATCTTGGCTTCATTTCATTTTGTTTCTTTTCTTTCTATTTTTTTTTGAGACTGAATCTCAAGCTGTCACCCTGGGTAGAGTGTCATGGCGTCACAGCTCTTAGCAACCTCAGAGTCTTAGACTTAAGCAGTTCTCTTGCCTCAGCCTCCCGAGTAGCTAGGACTGCAGGCGCCTGCCACAATGCCTGGCTATTTTTTGGTTGTAGTTGTGATTATTGTTGGCAGGCCTGGGCTGGATTCGAACCCGCCAGCTCCGGTGTATGTGGCTGGTGCCTTAGCCGCTGAGCTCCGGGCTCTGAGCCTTGGCTTCATTTATGAGTGCCTGTCCCTCATTCTTCCCAAGATTTCCATTAAGAATCATGCTTTTGCAATGAGAACTGAGAGTTTCCCACTGCCCCCTCCCCCCTTGTGGGGGACAGAATGGATGCTAAGCAGTCACTTTTGTTTGCAAAATTCACAGTGGCTAATCATCATGTTTTAAAGGGAATAGACAACTAAGTGTCTCTGGGGAGGACTAGAAATGTTTTTGTAACAAAGAGGCTGCATGTGAGAGGTGGCTGCGTTCAAGTGGGGGCTGGCAGGTGCTGAGGGCCTGAGTCATCCCTGATTCAGACACAGCCTGTGTGGCCCCTTGGTGCTGGGGGCCAGCCTCTGGGAGTGGAGGGGATGGTGCTGCAGCTCTCCCGTGAGAACCTGAGAGTCAAAATAAACCACGACGACTGTGGCTTGATTTGAGAGTTAGGGGCCGGTCGTTAGAGACTTGGTGAGAGGCTGTAAGCAGCTCCCAAGACTGCTGCTGCTTTAACCTACCTGTGAGACTGAGCAGAGCAGTAGCTTGGGAAGAGAACAACACGCTGTTCATTTGTTATGGTGCCCATCACTTCTTTGCCTGCCCCCTTACCATATTTTGTGTCTCTGTATAACTCGTATCTATTTCTGGACTTGGAATATTTCTGCTCATTTGCAAACTATTAAAATTACTGTTATTTTGCAGATCTATTTGCTGTCTGATAGGGCAAATTCTTCCTTGTTTGTCTTTTTTTCCTCAAAATCTTTCTTCACTCTTCTTCCAGATGAACTTTAGAATCAGCCTATCACATTGTTTTCAAAATCTGTTTGAGAGCACATGGAATGTGTAGTAATTTAAGGAGAATTGAGGTCCTGCTGTTTTGAATCTTCCCATGGAGAACATAGCAATGTCTCAGAACAGTTTGGGTCTTTATGCCCTTTGGTATATTTTTTAATAGTTTTTAAAACACAGACATTACATGTTAATTTCTCCTTAGTTATTTACTGAGTTATGCTATTGATGGAAAAGGTTTTCCCCCCTCAATTTTAAGTTGGTTATTACTAAAATATAGAAGCCTATAGATTTTATATACTCATTGTGTGGTTCCCTTCCTTAATGCTACTAACTTTTCAGTTAATTATTTGATTTTCTCAGCAGACATCATGCCATCCATAAAAGTCGGAAAAAATATTTGTTCTTTATTATTGCATTAGGGTTCACGAGATAAATTAGTAAGCGTTTCTTCTTTTTCTACACTTAGAAACTACTGTATATAACCCAAGGATTTGCTGCTCTTTGGAAGTTTCATAGCTTTTACCCATAAAGCAAGTGTTTGTGAAATTATTCTTATATAACTTTATGATAATTTTTTTTGTTTTGGGGTTTTTTTTTTTTTTTGTGCTTCCCCTCCCCTCCCCTCCCCTCCCCTTTCCTCTCCTCTCCTCATTTTTTTTTTTTTTTGAGACTAGAGTTGTATTTTGTTGCCCTCAGTAGAGTGCCATGGCGTTATAGTTCAGAGTAACCTCAAACTCTTGGGCTTAAGTGATTCTCTTGCCTCAGCCTCCCAAGTAGATGGGACTGTAGGCACCCACCACAACACCTGGCTATTTTTTTAGAGATGAGGTCTTGCTCTGGCTCTGACTCTGGCTCAGGTTGGTCTCCAACTCCTGATCTCAGACAGTCCACCTGCCTTGGCCTCCCAGAGTGCTAGAATTAGAGTCAGGAGCCACCACATCTGGCCTTGTTTTCTTTTATTGAGACACAGTTTCACTCTCACATGGGCTACAGTGCCCTGGCATCAGCCCAGCTCATAGCAGCCTCAATTTCCTGGGCTCAAGTGATCTTCCTACCTCAGCCTCCTGAGCAGCTGGGACTACAAGCACCTGCCATGAGACTGGCTAGTTTTTCTCTTTTTTAAAGAGATAAATTATTGCTCTTGCTCAGACTGGTCCCCAACTCCTGAGCTCAAGGGATCCATTTTGCCTTGATCTCCCAGTGTGCTGGGATTACAGGTGTGAGCCACTGCAGCCAGCCCAATGATAACTTTCTAAAATTGTGGGTTTTGTAAAAGGAGGGAGAGTGAAAGTTGGAGACCGGAAGGGGATGCAAGGTTGAGGATGGGAAGTGAGGCAGGCCTGATCCCGTTGGACATTTTGGAAAGGAAACTTCACAGCCAAGTTATGATCAATCTTGATGGCTTTTTCCTAGAAAATAAGGAAATGGTGTAGGTCTGTGATACCAGTTTGTGACCTGGGCCTGACAGTAGGAGACAAGCAGAGGGCCAGGTGAGCAAGTGAAGCTTCATCTGTGTTAACACCTGCTCCCCATCACTCGCATCTCTGCCTGGGCCCCGCCTCCTGTCAGGTCATCAGCAGCATTAGATTCTCACAGCAGCACGAGCCCTACTGTAACCTGCACATGTGAGGGATCCAGGTTGCACACTCCTTAGGAGAACCCAAAGCCTGATGGTCTGAGGTGGAGACGTAACATGCTGGAGTCATCCCCAACCACATCTGTGACAGCTGCTCACATTTGTTGCTCTTATCCTCCTTCCAAATTGTGAGTTTCCTGGTATTGTCCACCCCACTGATACAGGTGTGCCTGCTTCAGCTTCCATGCTGCTGGGAGTGCTTGCCAGTCTGTGGATGGACCAGATTCCTTGTGTGATTGTGGAAACACGCTAGCTACTTTCCCCTCCTCATCTCTGTGAAGAAAGCTGTTTTTCTGTCTTGGTCTATCATGGTAGACATTAGATTTTGGATTCTGTGATTCACACTTAGAGTCAGCTAAGTATAGCCCTGAGCTCAATCACAGAGATTCCCTAATCTGGTGGATAGTGAGATCTTACCTTTCATTTTTGTGATCTTCCCGAGTTTAAATCAGAACCTCGCTGTCTTTTGTTACAAGACTTGGGAAGTAACAGGCAATACAGTCCTTTGGCATTGAAATGATGTCTGCCAGCCTGCCAGAAGATTAGTAACTTGAGAATGCATTAATGGTTTTGGTAGAGTAAGTTTCCGTGAGCCTCTTTGTCTGTGCTGACTGCTGTTGTTATTTCTCCCTGTCATAGACGCTGAGAGTGTTTGTGAAATTCCAGGTAGTTGGTATTCATGAAACACCTTCTAACCTATTTAACCCTTTGATAGTGTATTGAAAATTCCATCGTGAAAATGCACGTTTATAAATACTTTCTGGTGTTAAGTCGGTTGATGTAAGGTGCTACTTAACTGTCCTGTCAATGGCTTTGTTTTTACCTAAATAGGTATGAGCATCTGTACCTGAAAGGTCAGCCAGGCGTGGTGGGTGGATTGTTTGAGCTCAGGAGTTCAAGACCAGTCTGACTAAGTATAAGACCCCATTTCTAAAATCAGCCAAGTGTTGTGGAGGGTGCTTGTTGTCCCAGCTACTTGGGAAGCTGAGGCAGGAGGATCACTCGGACCCACAACTTTGAGGTTGCTGTGAGCTATGATGCCAGGGCACTCTACCCAGGGTGACTGAGTAAGACTCTGTCTCAAAAAGAAAAAAAAAAGTCTGGGGAGACTATCTTGGGATCCTTTCCCTGTTGCGTACTCACCACGTGGTGTGTAGAATGGACCACTCAGTGGGTTTGCCTTTGAAAAATAGAGATGCTGACAGCAGTCTACGTAATGTGTGGCATTAATCATCAAACCCCTGTCCACACAAGCAAAATCCAAGGGAAACCTGAGGCTCTGCCAAAGTAACGCAGGGAAGACGCCTTTGAGGATGATCTGGGTTTGTTTTTATCATCCCTGCTGTACCCTGCACCTTTTTTGGATGCAGGAATATTTTTTTTTCTTCCAACCATTTGTGTTGTATATAGACCAAAGGAATTTTTGGCACATGAAAGAAGCATTCCCCCTACTATTTTCTGTGTGGCGTGACGGCTGCTCTAAGATCGCAGCTCACTCACTTAGGCCCCTCCTCTGTTGCCCAGTTGGTGCTCTTGGCTGTGTACCTGTTACTTTGTATCTGAAACATTTATCTGGTCAAACTGGTTTGGATGTTCCTTGGTGCCAGGTGTTCTAGTTCGCTTCCTGGCCGTTGGGAGCAGGCTGGTGTGGTGGCATCCCACTGTGAGGTCCTGGTGCTCCCTGCAGGTGGTGGCCGCAGGACCCCTGCTCCCACTGTGAGGTCCTGGGTGCCCCCTGCAGGTGGTGGCCCCAGGACCCCTGCTCTGTGCTCAGCCCTGCCTGAGCACGGCCCAGAGTCGCCATGCTGTGTGCTGTGACCACCTGGCCGCCTCTGTGGTCTCTCGGGAGCCATGGTTCAGTTTTATGCTACCTGAATTCCCTAAGGGTAGGTGGCTTCTTTCCCCAAAACAACTGTTGAAAAGATAGAACCTGGTTGGCAGTCGCCTGAGGTCTGCGGGGTTTGTTTCAAGGTATTCTCTGATCTGGTGGTAGGTTATGGTATTGGTTCTGAAATTTAGAAAAAAGCACAGCAAGTTTCTTAGGTTTCAAGATAAAAAGGTTTTAAGACTAGAAAGGCTTAGTTTCTTAGGTGGAAAAGAAAACTGTGGCAGGTATGAGTTATACTCAGAAAAAGAGAGCTTGCGGGTGGGACAGCTGTCCCATGGGTCTTTCTCAGAGCCTCCCTCGGCTTCCTTCAGGGTCTGGTCTCCGGGAAGGGCCTGCTGCCCTTGGCGTCCGGCCAGCTCCTTCCTCTGGGCTCTCTTCTTTCTTTGGTGACCACTCTGCCTTCCCCCCTGGGTCCTCCTTCCTCATTCGCTTGTCAGAGGACGATGTTCTTCCTAGGGCGTCTGGGCCTTCTGCAGTGGATGATTTTTTTGGGTGAGTTTTTAAATTCAGATTAATACGAGGGTCAGTGGATAATTTTTGTCTTTGCCCCGGACATCACCTACCATCATGCATACCCACTACTGTCTAGCCAAGGCACCTCTGACTGGGACTTCTCTTAAATCTTTTTTTTTTAATTTTAAAAAGTTTTAATTATTTTTTTTTTTGAGACAGAGTCTTGCTCTGTTACTTGGGCTACAGTGCCAGGGCCTCAGCCTAGCTCACGGCAACCTTAAACTCCCAGGCTCAAGTGATCCTCCTGCCTCAGCCTCCCCAGGAGCTGGGACTACAGACACCTGCCACAATGCCTGCTAGTTTTTCTATTTTTAGTAGAGAGAGGATCTCACTCTTGCTGAGACTGCTGAGCTGGCCCATTATTTTTAACTGCCAACCTGATATGTTTCATCTGGATGTTAGCCTCATTCCTGCAAGTTGGTGTGTCAAAAAATGAAGTAAGCCCCTTTACTTCAGAGTTTCTTTCCTTCCTAGGGCTCCTGCCTCAGAGCCCCATATTTGAATCCTGCTGAGGTCACTTGCCCTCTTTTTCTTGCCTCATCACATTGGCTACGACCTCCAAGAACATGTTGGCTGGTTCCTTGGTGTTAGGCAGAAGGCATCCCATTTTTTACCAAGAAGTATGATGTTATCAGTGAATATTTTTGTACATGCTGTCTGTTTTGAAGCTTGCTAAAGTTTAAAAAATATTTTTCTTTAATTACGAATCAATATTTTTAATGTTTAGAGGCTCCTTAAGAACAAAGACCAAGCCCACCCTAATACATTTAAGGAAAGTGAAAATTGTATTTCAGTGAAACTGACATGGGTGAAAGAAGGTTTCACAGTTGAAGAGGAAAAAGGTAGGGATGTGGTTTGGGGGAGGTGAGCTCATTGTGACAGCTCGCTGGATTGTAATGGGCACTGATTCTTTATTTGCTGAATGGATGCACGCGAGCGCGCGCGCGATGCCAGTTTAGTTTTGCTAGCTTTTTATTCTTGGCATCAGATGTATCTTCTTGTTATTTAAATAGTTCAGGAGACTAGAATAATGTTGGAGTTCTGCAAACACCTTGTTATCCCTGCATGTATCTGTACTGACTGTCATCACTGGAACTATAAGGTCTGAGCAATGTGGAATTTAATATTCCCCAAATTAGGATTAACTAAACCTGGTTAAACCTGATTCAGTCTCAGAAGAGGTCTCCAGAAAACCTTGAAAGTTCTTATACTCTTCAGAATCATGTGTTAATCAAAACACTGTGGTTCTTATTAATACAGATGACCACTCAGTAGGGTGATTAATTCTAGGACAGGACCATACACATAGACCCTGCTGGCTTGATATAAATGACCCTTGGAAGCTGTAATAGTAATAAGAATGCAATTTGTAGGTATTTATTTTTTTAAAATGTTAACGTTTCTATAAATAAATAGAATTTTTAATTTTCCCAGGACTCAGGGCTCGTGGTCCTAGGAAAATTGCATTAATACTTGTTGATCTATTTTTGGGTGTATCTATCTGGCTGATTAAAGGAAGAAAGATAAGCTCTGTCTACAGATTATGCATCATTTAAGGCTAGTTAGGTGAAAAGTTAAGGGAGAAGACTAATTAGAATCTTAAGATGCCCTATGCATGGTAGGCGCTCAGCAAACGTGTACTGAAGGCATTTTGGATGGAGAAAAGGGGAGGTAGGCCTAAGTGTCTTGTATGGAAATCTGTCATTTACTTCTTGGTCTCCTTGTAAAAAAGTGAGTTGACTTCAAAGGTGCTTGTTAAGTCTAAAATTTGGACAAATTCTTACAGTTCAGAAATTTAAAATAGTTGTTAGATTCAGGCTTTTTGCAAGGAATTTCCCTTCGTTCATAGGCAAGGCTTCCTCTAACTTTTTCAGTCCCTCTTCATCTCATTGTAATTTCATGATTTTTTTCTGTCCTCTTGTCTAAGAACATTCTTCCTGCCCACCCTGCTCACTTGGACTGGGAGGATCATCTTTAGAGTTAGATCTGACTCCCATCTTTTCTCCTTTAACTATTTACTGGATATGTGAACTTCAGGTAAATTTTCCGAGCCTCAGTTTTCTCATCTGTAAAATAGGGGTTATAAACACACCTACCTCAAATTTAGATGTGAGCTTTAAATAATATAAAGAATGTAGCCCCAGACTTAGCATATATTAGGTCCTAAGTAAGCTCCGAATATTACCACCTTCCCTTTCCCTTGAGTGAGGTAGCTTTATAATTTTCAATTTTTATGATTAAGACTTTACAGTTTTTTCTGTATCTCTATCGTCATAAAAAAAAAAATCACCACTCACTCCCATCACCCAGAGTAAATGCTCTTTCCCCCTGAGGAGCAGGAATAGTTCACATTGCACTTTCCAGGGTTGGTTTTTGCCTCTTACTTTTTCTGCATCCATCACTGCTCTGCGTTTTATCTGAAGCTGTGTTTGGCGAGGTCTTTGTTCTCTATCCTGTTTTTGTAGTACCTAGTCCACCCAAAGGAATTCATTGTTTATCCTTTTTTACTTGGGGGAACTAAAGCAGCAGTCTCTTTCTCCAGTTGTAGGAGAAAGGAGGGTTTGCTTTGAGGATTTTCTTTCTTTGTGAGCTCCTAAGAGAGGAGCATTGAAAAGAAACCTTTCAGGGAGCTCTAAAGGGGACCCATTGTAGTGTGACATGGGTGAATTTTCTCCCAGCGAACACACCCATGCAGAAGGATGGGAGTGAGTTTGAGGAGAGTCTCTAACTGCCCCACACTTTAGTGAGCCTTTCTACACCTGTCCTGAGAAGCTTTTCAGCCCCTAGTGCCCTTTGACCCACCATCTGCCAACTAGTTCTGTAGGAACTCGGTCTGTCTGACCTGCCCGCCGCCCCTTTCCTGGGGTTAAAGACACTGGCTCTTTGTTCCTGGTGCTGCCTGCATTTTGGGAGGAGGAGAGACACAGGATTCTGTATTTCCACTGTCTCTTTAGGTGGCCTTAATCCGTGTTCACTTGTGGCTCGTCCCAGGAGGGGTAGAATGAGCAGAAGATGCTGTGGGAACGCTGTCTGCCCACTTCCTTTGCTGTCTGTTTAACAAAGTATCACAAATGCTGAGTACGATGCTGCTGATAGACGAAGCCGGTGTGAGAAACCACCACGTTTGTGATTCAGATTAACAGCTAAACTTTGGTTTTTAAAAATGAAAAGCAAATGAGTTAGAAATAGTGGGGAGAAGGTTATGTGGTCTGCAGTGGAGCCGGCGTGGAAGGAGGTGGCCGGAATCAGGCAGAGCTTCCTGTCGGAGGGGCTGAGGTTTGTTAGAGGTCTGGCTCCCTGGGGTAGTGTGTTTGCCGTGGCCATGGTCAGAGACTAGAGTTGACCTTCCTCTGATTCTTTCATTATGATGTAGTTTTCTAAATATGATGAAAGATAGCAGCACTTTTGTTTTAACCTGCCATTCGTGTAATGCGAGGAGGTAGATTAGACAGGCATTTTGGTACGGAATGAGAAGGCTTCAGGAGCGACAGGCCAAATATCGTCTTTCCAGGCGAATCCCAGCTTTACCTTTCGGTAGTTGTGGGGCTGTGAGTAAAGATAGTTTGGGGGGAAAGGGAGGTGACCTGCGTGGAGAACTCTGGATCTCTGAGATGCTGCCCGCGGGGCTGGCCTTCACCCTTCTGCCCGTCCCACAGCTCCCCACCTGGGGGTGGGAACCATATCTTCCCACCATCTTCTCCCGCTCTGGACCTTCTCGGCCCTAAGTGGTTCTTGGGGCATTGAAGTCAGTTTATCTCATTCATATTCTGCTGTTTGTTCTATTTTTGTTACTGTTGCTCTGGGTGGGTGATACTGGTTGAGGTGAAGGGGAACTCAGGGAGGCAGAGAGGTTTCACGTTATGTTGGAATAAGGAAGCTTTCTGAGAAACAGCGGATTTGGAAGGGGAGGCGTGAATCAGAACCTGAGGTGTGAACCATAGGTAGGCCGGAAGAGTCATCCCAGGTGTGGCAAGGGACATGGGGCAGGGCAGTAGATGTTGGGGGACCGCACTGCTACTGTCCGAGCCCCTTGACACCATAGAGAGGTGAGCTGGCCTCAGACTGTCTGTGTGGCTGGAGCCCTCCCTTAGATGGGACAGCAACATTCTGCTCTCTGCCTTGCCTGTACTGGAACGGGACAGCCAACTTGGATCCCTGTGACCCCTACCCTCACTTTGTTCTGTGGACTCTGCTACCCCCGTTGGGAGGTCTGGCCCAGGGGCTGTGGGGGCTCCTCCAGCAGCCCATCCCGAGAGGTGGCACCATGTGCACATCTCAGGGATTTTCACCTTGATTCCAAAACAAGTTGCTTCTGCCTCTAACAGGTTATCAGGTTTGTTTCCAGTCATCTTATCTCATTTTGTATCTTAAAAGGTGACCTGCAATTGAATCACACTTTTTTTTGTTGCTGTTGGCTTAAACAACAGAAATTTATTTCTCACAGTTCTTGAGGCTGGAAGTCCAGGATCAAAGTGGGGGCAGGTTTGACAGGATCCAGGGAGGGCTGGTGGGGAAGGCCGTGCAACAGTGTGGATTCACGTAATGCTGCTGAGCTGTACACTGAAAAATAGTAGAAATGGCAGATTTTATATGGTGTGTATCACTGCAGTCGATCAATAAAAATCATTAACTCCCTGCCCTCATGTCTCTCCTGTACTCTGGTTTTCCACAAGAAGTCAAATTTAACATGTGCTGACTTTTCAAACTAAGCGTTAAATTTTGGTCAATCCTATGACAACGTTTTGATTACCAGAGTTGTCCTTTCACCTCCTTTGAGCATTAATCAATGTCCCCTCTTCTCTGCCCGCCCCTGAACACAGATTTCTTGAGATCTTGCATGGGACTTATCTGGAAGGCAAAATTCTGATGTGTGGGGTGTTTCTTTGTCTGCACTGAAATTTCCCAGAACAAGTTGTTGGACATTTAGGTTAAGGCTGGGAGAAGTGGGATATGGGTCCAGGAAGATATGGGCTTTGTTGGACCTCAAGTTCATACAATGTGGGGGGGTCTCTTAAGAAGAATACAGAAAGGTCTTCCTTCTGTACCTTTCTAAGAAATAGTTGGGGACCTTCCTAGAGCCTTTGAAGGGCCCCCAAAGCTCAAGCTTCACTGTCTTAACTTGTTTCTATTCCAAAATGAGAGGAAGAGAGCTGGGCGTCGTGGCAGGTGCCTGCAGCCCAATCTGCTCAGGAGGCTGAGGCAGGAAGATCACTTGAGCCCAGGAGTCTGGGGTTGCTGTGAGCCCAACACTGTGACACTCTAGCCTGGACAACAGTATGAAACTCTGTCTCAAAAAAAGAGAGGAAGAAGGAAGAAAGGAGTGCTTATCACAGACTGAGTTTGTTCTTGGGAGCAAGGAGATTTGGGAAAGTGTGTTCCATTCAGAAGAATTGATGAGTTAGCTAGGAAACCCCCAGGAATGGAAAATGGTTTATGCAGTTTCAACTCAACTATAGCCTCTATTTAATTTAACCATTTTCTCCAAACTTCAATTTGGCAGTCATTTGTACTGTAATTTATTATTACCAAGTGACCCATGACCAAAACCAATTAACTTTGAATTTCTTGCCTAGCCTGTTACATTATAAAATTTCAGAAGCATTTTCTGAGAAATTGTGTGAAATTTCCATGTTAATTATGACCTTGAGGTATTCTTGTGTCAAAGAAGACGCATAATCTTCTCTTCTTTGTCCAGTAATTACTTTCTCATCTTTCCCCGCCCCTCCTGATTAGTCTTCATTGCTGTTTCCTTACTTAGATAAATACTTCATCAATCAGAGATTAGAGTAATCTCATTACCTCTGGGAATTCTTCAGCGTGGCTCAGGGCTTTAATGGCTTGTTAGGGAGCCATTGTCATTGAAAGCAGCTCTTCGTGGTGACCAGATGGACGTGTGGGAAGCAACTTGCAGAATGTCAAGGAAGACCCTTTAATGAGGCCTGACTGCAGGGAAAGCCACAATGGCGCCCTGGCCGTGTTGTTTCGCCCTGGCCGTGTTGTTTCGGGTGCTTCGTTTTACCTTTAGCAAGAGCATAATTCTTCTGTGGTTTTTGGTAGGAAAAATATTTTACCTTTGGAAGTAAAATAATATGTCTTTGCTTCCTCTCATGAAAATGATGGCAAAAATCTAAGAAATGTGCCTTATCCCTTATCTGTTTTTTGCAGCCGTATTTATTTTATAGTGAGGGAGTACCAGGCTTGTAATGCCTGAGGGAGTGAGGGCAGCCTCCGTTCAGGGTTTAAACTCAAGGGAAGTCTCTTATTTTTGGATGGAGATTTTAACATCTGGATTGCCCATCTTTCTAATGCCTGTAGACCGCAGCTGCCCCGTAGATGGTTGGCAAGTTCATTGTCACTTCTTGGACAAAGTCAGAATTTGAATCTTGAATTAAAAAGGTGAAAAACAAGTTCTCCAAACCAATTAAAGCCCATTATCATCGAAGTTGGGCTTTTATACTGTTTCTGGCCACTTGAATCATAGAAAATAATTGAAAAAAAATTTGGGTTCCCTCCCACCCCCCAGTTGGGGAAAACTTTATAAAATTTGTTCATGTTTGTGATGAACTGAAGATTCCTCTGCTTATTTCAGTCTCTGGAGAAATGAAATACAATGAGGTTCAAAATCTCTGCTTTTCAGTGTGGCGGCCATTTCCGTGGGTTTGAGTTTAGCTAAATTATTTTTGGCTGGCTCCGTACTCCAAAGAGAAAGGGTGTGGTGCAAAAGTGATACTGAGAATGAGTAAAACAAGGAGGAATTTTGCATTGTTCTGAGTTTCAGAGCGTGGCCAGTGGAAGAGGGAGGAATTTAAAAAAAAAGAAGGAAGCCAGATACCACGGGGTTTGCATGTTCATGTCATAACTGTGATTTGATCACAAATATTTACAGGTCAATTTCCAAAAGTTATGAACTTCATTACTGCGAATACTTGATAGATACTCGTCAATGTAAATTCTTCAGATATTTTGGTTAAAGTGTAAAAAATAAAATTTGTTTTAAGATGAGTTTTTCCATACGTTTCCCCTCGTCATCTGAGGTATTTATTTGCATCACCAGAGTGATATCAGATCCAATTAGGTCATGGTGGAATGTTTTATTTTTAGCCAGAGAGGAAAATGAGTGGTCTGCTGGCACCAATTTGCTTTCAAATAAACTAACCAATAGTCTTAGTTGAAACCGTCTTGTGTTGGAATTTGTTCCCTCACCCTGGCAGTTTGGCCAGAAGCCAGCCTTCCTCACAACTCTGTTCTACTCCACTCCCCTCCACGCTCCAGACTTTCCTTGAGGGAGGGGAAAGCCTTTTCCAGTGGCTCCTCGTGGGTGGGCTCCAGTCCTGTTGTAGATGGTGTGGACTGCTGCACCTGATCGCTGTCGGGCACCACCTCATCCTCATCATGCCCTTCCCTGCCTGTCCTCCAGGGCGAGGTGCCCTTGGCCCATGCAGCTCCCTGGTTCCTTCCCTCAGTTGAAATCGCAAGCTGAGTCCTGTTGGTCAGCCTCTTCTGGCAAGCACTGAAGGCTGTCCATTTCACTTATTCCTCAGTTACCTTTAAAATTATTATTTGTCGCCTGTGGCTCAATCGGCTAAGGCACCAGCCACATACACCTAAGGTGGCGGGTTCAAATCCCCAGCCCGGGCCTGCCAAACAACAATGATGGCTGCAACCAAAAAATGGCCGGGCGTTGTGGCGGGCGCCTGTGGTCCCAGCTACTTGGGAGGCGGAGGCAGGAGACT
>CAUYQV010101717.1:0-22897 GCA_963574575.1 Galagoides demidoff
AAATAGAGGCTGGGCACAGTGGCTCATGCCTGCAATCCTAGCACTCTGGGAGGCTGAGGCAGGTGGATAGCTTGAGATCACGAGTTCAAGACCAGCCTGAGCAAAAGTGAGACCCCATCACTACTGAGAAAAAAAAAAAAAGGCAAGAGGATCGCTTCCCAAGAGTTGGAAGTTATTGTGAGTTATGACGTCACAGCATTCAACCCAAAGAACCTGCGACTCTGTCTCCAAAAAAAAAAAGAAAACTTAAAGTAGAGCTAAGTAAATACTTCCAAAATTAGTCTAATTTTCAAGGGAACTGGACTTGACATCTTGCACCTATATACGTAAAATAATTAGATAATGATGGATCTTGCAAATAATAGAATTTTGCAAGGGACGAAGGGACTCCTGGGAAAGAATGTGCCCTCCTTCCCTTGGTAGACCCTGGTGGGGACCCAGGGAATCACAGTCAGTGGCTGCAGGTAATGCTGCCTCCTAGTGGCACTTACCCTGCAGCAGGAGACCCGACTCATCACCAGGCGCACACACTTCAACACTTTCACATCCCAATGAATTATCAAGTCCTTGATGAAGGGACCACGGCTTCCATATTTCTTTTGTGCATTTCTTGTTAACTTGGAGGTGAGAACATCTTCCAGGCCCAAAGACATGAGCATAAGACAGAGAGCTTCTCACTTCTGCTGGGCCTACAGAAATGGCAGTGACTGCTGCTGAGAACATGAGGCCACCTGAAGGTTCTGCTCCCATGATCACATTACCAATGTAAGTGGCAAAAACAGATTATGGAGTAATCAATTAAACTGTGCAATACTGACTTATCCATACTTCTAAAGACTAAAAGAACAGAAGGCAGTGAATTCTTCCAGTGGCCAAATAAAATGCAACGAGGTTGTCAGCAGAATTTCAGAAAGTCAAACATAAGTATTATAATCATTCCAATACCTACACTTTATTGAATGTTTAAAATGTGCTAGTTATTCTGTGTTATGTGCATCGTCTCATGGAATTCTCAAAACCACCACACAAAGTAACCCTTAATGTAATTTTAACAGTAAGAAAATGGAGGCAGAGACAAAAAGGTAGAAACATGACTAGTTTAAGGCTATTTCTACTAGTAGACAGTACAGCTGAGAAACAACAAAAATGGCAATATTTCTATTTTTTATAAAATGCAAATATCTCTAATAAAGTATTTAGAAAATGGACCAGGCATGATGGCTCGTATCATCATAAGTGCTCATAATCCTAGTACTCTGGGAGGCCTTGAGCTCATAGGTTCAAGACCAGCCTGAGCCACAGCAAGACCTAGTCTCTTAAAAAAAAAAAAAATAGCTGGGCATTGTAGTGGGTGCCTGTAGTCCCAGTTATTTGAGAGGCTGAGACAAGAGAATTGCGTGAGCCCATGAGTTTGAGGTTGCTGTGAGCTATGATGCTATGGCAGTCTACCAAGGGTGACAAAGTGAAACTATGTCTCCAAAAAAAAAAAAAGACAAAAGATTTATCATAGTTATCTAAATTGCTTTGCTTTGAAAAAATATATTGCCTTAGCAGATAATATTCTCTGCAAGACACATAATGAATCAGTAAAATTTATAGATGAAATACGGTTTATTCATCAATTTATATACTGGCCCTGATGCAAAAGAAGACTAAAAGTGGCTTAAAGGGGGATAAGAGTAACTTTAAAAAAATAATCAAAAATGTATACTATTCTCCCCAAAAGCTGGCTGCTTCCAAACTTGATTTAATATTTTGCATGTTCTCCCTTCGTTGCTTGGTAAACACGTTTGCTTCTCCTTTCTGTAATCGTCGTCTGACTGCTGATTTTTGCTGTTTTGTCAACTGACGTTTCACCTTCTGTTTCACGAGTTCCTAGAAAGATTTCATAAATTAGTATCACTAACAATGAACTGTTTTTGGTGACTGAGTAGACATTCCATAAAACAGATTTATATTGCTACGATCTTTTAAATCTATCTTTCAAGTGTATATGTTAAAAATGTGAATTTAAAATATTCCAAAAACTGATAGTACTGTATATAAACTGTTATGAAACATGAAAGATTAAATTCCAAACAGAAACACAGATCATACAGCACAAAGTTATAGTTACAATTCTTTAAATAATGGATCGCCATAGTGCCACCTAGTGTCCACCATGAAAACTAATGAAAAAAACTAGATTAAAAACTACATGTTCTCAGGTTCCCGAGTTAAAAGGAGGCATGTTTTGTAATAGAAGTTATTTTTGAAAGCATTTCCTATGGGTTCCTATGCCTGAGAATGCCTTCAGTTTCTAAAGTGGAAATGACCCTATGGCAACAGTTACCCATGGAAAATGAGGCAAACAGTATTTTGGGGGTTGTAAAATGCTTTCATACAGTGAATGAGCATACACTCAAATTACTTACTAGTTAAGATACAGGCTACACATGTCCCGTAACTTATAAGAAGAGTAAGAAATTTGAGGTGTTCAGTTCACAATGACCTACAGCCTGTTTAACTGAATGTGACCTTGCATGTTCCAACTTGTCTCCTAACGAAGACAAACACTGCTAGAGGGGAGACAGGGTCTTCTTGATATGCCAGGCACCAAGTATTTATTAAAAACATGTTGAGCTAAACAATTAAAGAAGGGATTTGAGAGGTGAAGGTAGCTAAAGGAACAAGCTTGCCTTTTGCACTGCTTCTTGAGTTGTCTATGTATAATATGAAGGTGTGGATCATTATGCAGACTATCATCAATTAACAGGCCTTATTTAACAAATTATCCTTCTTGTTAAGAATAACAAGTGGTAGTAAAGGTCTAAGAGAGGGGTAACTCAAGTACACAACTAGAGTTTCCAGAGTCTGACACTCTATAAGACACCGTGCCCAAAACCCAAGAAAGCCTGAGAACATAAAGACCTGATGTTCCAGAAGGCCTAGAACAGAAAACAGCAAAACTGGCTAACAGTCTCAGGACCTTTACTTGCCCAAGAAGCTGCCCCTAACTAAAGCAGGAGCCATGGTCTGGAATCACTACAACCACTACAACACTGTAAGCTTGAAGACAAGATTCCTTTGGAAAATTCCAGAGGAATATTTTTCCAAATCATAATCCTAATATTTAAACTCCCAAGGAAGTGTCAGGCACAATAAAGATATTTTTAGTGCACAAAATTCAAATAGAAGCAATTGATGGCTTGGAGTGGTGGTTCATGCCTATAATCCCAGCACTCTGGGAGGTTGAGGCAGGTAGATTGTTGGAACTCACAAGTTTGAGACCAATGTGAGCAAGAGTGAGACCTACGTCTCTACTAAAAATAGAAAAACTAGCTGGGTGTTGTGGTAGGCACTTGTGGTCCCAGGTTCTCAGGAGGCTGAGGCGGGAGGATGGCTTGAGCCCAAGAGACTGTGGTTGCTGTGAGCTATGATGATGCCCTAGCATTCTACCCACAGCCACAGAGATTCTGTGTCAAAAAAAAAGTAATTAACATCAATGTCACAGGAGAAAGACATGGGAGCAGGTAAAAAGGCATCCAACTGCAGGTGAGACGTCTCCAAGGACAACAGCAGAGCACGTGCCATGTTCCAACTGTGTACTGGGGCTGCAGAGTGTTTCTAAGAGAAAGAAAGATCGATTTCTTTTTTCAATAACCTGCTTCCATTTTCCTTTGACTAGACTGCAAAGACAATCACGTCAAGCAAAATAAGCAGATGATAGGTCAATATGCACATACCTCCCTGCAAATTAAGAATACTTTACAAATCCTGCAAAATTTTTATGCTGAAAGTTGGCAAAAACCATACTTTAATATATTAAAAAAGTAGTGAAACAAGAAATAATACACTTGTGTGTTATTTTAGGGAGTACATAAAAATTAATAAAATCTGTGTTTTTTTGGTTTCTGTTAAAGCGAAAAATTTCTATTAGGTGGTGGCTACAAATTTTTTTTTTCCAGTTTTTGGCTAGGGCCAGGTTTGAACCTACCACCTCTAATATATGAGGCTGGAGCCCTACTGCTTTAAGCCACAAGCGCCACCCATTACTCTTTAATTTTAATTTAATTCTATTAAGTATTAGCAAGTACACAGTTCACAAATGCCCAACAAATAACTATGAAAAGTATTTTAAGGAGAAAAATCTATCTTACAATTATTATTTCAAAGAACTCAAAGAAAATCTTTTATCTTTGTTCAGGTGCCAAAACAACAATCAGTTAAAGGAAGTTACAAGATAGTTTGTTTTCTGCTGACCTCTTAACAAAATAAAATGTGACCCCAAGGAAAATAGCATGACAAATTCTCCAAAGAATGCAGAGTTAAGATGATGAATTTGTTTAAAATAATCAGAGAGAGGGGTGGCGCCTGTGGCTGAAAAGGGTAGGGCACTGGCCCCTTATGCCAGAGGTGGCAGGTTCAAACCCAGGTCTGGCCAAAAAAAAAAAAAAAAAGAGAGAGAACTATCTTTATCAA
This sequence comes from Galagoides demidoff, assembly GCA_963574575.1. Classification (NCBI taxonomy): domain Eukaryota; kingdom Metazoa; phylum Chordata; class Mammalia; order Primates; family Galagidae; genus Galagoides; species Galagoides demidoff. Next base: position 4,462 of record CAUYQV010101717.1, read on the forward strand.
GGTAAGCTGAAGAGATCTTTTTTCCCCTTCCTTAGATGGCAAATTTGTATTTTATGATGTGATTTATACAACCCAAAGGTGAGAATTCAAGGTTTGACCCTGCTCTGCACTTGAAGTTCATGCCCCACTGCTGCTGTCAGGAGCAGGTAGAGCAGTGAGATGAGCCATAGCTGAAACACGCAGAGCCCTGACCCGTCCTCGGAGGGCAGTGCGATCACCCACATGGGCAGCAGAGAGTGACTTAAAAGTTTAAAGCAGCACAAATCAGTGATCTAACTTTCCTTTATAATTACTAGTTTTACACCATGGTAATTAGATATAAAAGAACTTAAGTTCTGATTGTGAGAAATCTAACAAAAAGGAGGGCAAATAAATTCCAGTAAGTGTAGAAAATATCAAAGACAATACAAGCAGTCAGGAAGTGTGGGAAATCTCTAAGGAAGACAGGGTGGTATAGCTCAAAAGCAGAGTTTTGTTTCAATGTAATTATTAGATGCTTCATACACTTTGATTTAACATTCAGGTAAATTACCAGACCATCAGAGTATATGAGGTAAATTACATTTCTAGAATTTCACTTTTATGCTGGTCTCACAAACTCTAAATATTTCTAATATCAAATAAAGGCCCCAGTGGAGTAATATTATAAAATATAGTACTGCTTTGTTTTTGATAGTGGATTTAATTTCGTAGATATCCTATATTATCTACCACAAGACATACATTTTAAGTTATTGACAATATTTCTCAACTTAGAATAAGACGTTAAGGAAAAAAAGATTCCTTTTATTTTTTTTTTGAGACAGACTCTCACTTTATCACCCTTGGGAGAGTGGTGTGGCGTCACAGCTTACAGGAACCTCAAACTCTTGGGCTTAAGTGATTCTCTTGCCTCCCGAGTAGCTGGGATTACAGGCACTTGCTACAACGCCCGGCCATCTTTTAGCTGTGGTTGTCATTGTTGCTCAGCAGGTCCAGGCCAGGCTGGAACCCACCAGCCTTGGTATATATATGGCTGGCACCCTACTCACTGAGCTGTGGGCTCCAAGCCCTGCCGTCCCCCTCCCCCCGTTTAAAATTCACTTTCTAATCATTTCATCTTTGCTTTTAAACCTTCTAAAATGACTTTCTTCATTTGTTCATTATAGGTAAAGGTATCACTAAAAACTAGTTTTGATGATATTTAAGGTAATACCTTAAACAGAAAGAAAAAAACTCAACATACCAATTATATCATTTTATGAAAAAAGTGATAAATTCCTATGTTGCTTTACTTTCTTAATGTTAAACAAATATGAATTTTTTACAAAACTCAAGCTACTAAATTTGAAATCAAATTTTCAAAACATTGCTTGATGTGTTAAGTAAAGGCTAGGAAATAATGTGTGCTACAAGCTTATACACTAGGGTTCACTGGCTACCAAAGGACTCAGAAAAGTATAAGAAAATCACGAAGACCTGTTTCCTTCATCTTGGGAGTGATGGTATTGGGAGGTCCATGTTGTTCCTAAATGGTAAGTGGGAGTGACAGCTTCCTGTGCTGGTGCAGAGGCCTGTGCTCAGGGCACTTCCTCCTGGGCGGCTCTAAGAGAGGCTGGTAGGCAGAGCTTCTCAGTATGAACTGGGCTATTTGTGCTCATTGTCCTGGCCTGAAAATTTCCCCTTTGAAATTTCTTTGGGTATTGTTCCAAGTGTCCAAAAGGTCTAACAAAAATTGATTCCTTCAATTTTTTAATTATCTATTTTCTCCTTCAAAATTTAAGAATGAGCTAGTAAAGCTGGCTGCCTTCACACCTAGTCACACTTCTGTCACCACTTATAAGGTGATTTCAAGCAAAGTCACATAACATATCTGGGCTTTAATTTCCCCACTGTTAAAATAAAGAGATTAAACAACACGAGAAATCTATAAAATCCCCTTTGTAACTTGATTTCTATAATCCTTTGAGTTTAAACAAATTTATAGACTGCAATTTCTCTGCAAGGTTTGATAATTTCAGTTTAAAGTGAACTTTCTCTTCTATGTTACTAAATATATACCTATTTTAATTTTATAGCTTTAGCACATGAGGGGCAAGTGTTTGAGGCATCATCCTCTCAGTGTATGCACTCACTCACTCACCTGTCCACAGTGGTGCCCTAAGGAACCTCTGTGCTAGACAGATACTCACCGGAGGAATTGTTGAACAGCTCACAACACTGCCCGTAGCAGAAGTAATACTCAGAGTTCTTGTTCTGCACCAATTAACGTCTCCCATATTTTTTTCATCTCTACAATTAAAACATAACCCCACAACTTACTCAGTTAATTTTTAATATAAATTAATGTTATTCTTTACATGGCAGTAAAACTTAACATATTATCATATCCCTGAAAGATCATTATATTTAAAATTTCTGTGAAGGTAAAACTACCTATAATTCAGTCCAATATAGTAACAATTTTCCATTTATCGGCATTCTCATATTTATAGTCACTATAAAAATTCCAAAATGGTAGACATCAAAATTTATCACTTTCCCACAAACTGTATGTCCCTTTTCACTAATCTCCTTTTACTGAACTATACAGACCTGCCCTTTATAATCTAAATTTTTGAGGTACTTTCTTGTTACCTTCCTCAAATAACAGTAAATATAATGGAAACAAAGATGGTGCTCTGCCTGCTAAGGCAGAAAGACTGCAACCATGGAAACCAAGATGTTTTCATATTGTTCAAAGTTTCAACATGGACAGTGTTGAAACTCAACAATAACTTCTAAGAGTTAATATTTTTCAGTAACATAGGCTGTTTTGTGTCAACTTCAAGTGTCCAGACAATGAGAACAAATTATTACTGAAAAGACAATTTCACCCTATGTAGGGTTAGTTCTATTGTGGTGGTGGTTAATTCCATGTCAACGTCACTGGTGGGCAGAGTGTGTGAGGGGTCTCTGACCTGGAAACAGGAGCACAGCACTGCTCCCTCTGGTGTGCTTATGCTACCCTGAGGGCCTGCTAAGCACAGGGCAGATGGGAGAAGAGAGAGAGAGAACACAAGTGCACTCTGGCCGCCTGCTAGACAGGCTCTCTAGTGTGCTGACAGCAGGTCTAGGACATCTCAATCTTTGTAACTGCATGAGACAGTTTCTTACTGTAGATCTCTTGGTTCTGTTTCTCTGGAGAACCCAAATGAATATACTCACTCACTCAAAATTCTGAACTACTGCCACTCTTGACTTTATCACCCTTGTAAGCTTTTGCCTTAATTTTCCAAGTTTATTATTCAAATAGCAGTAACCTTGAGACTCAAGAAACAGAGGTATACAGTGAAAGAACAAAATTCTCAGGTTTTGCTTCATAAACAAAACTGTAAAGATAAAGGCAACTTTAAGAAATTAGCCAGCACATGTGTTGGAAAATGTTCACTAAATGCACTGCTCACCTATTTTAACTGTCATATTATTAAGTAAAAACAGCATTTCATTATAGTTTGATTCTAAATAAGCTATCACAAATATAAAAATTGTTTGAGAACTTTTGCTAATCTAAGTGGAGACTGATTCATTAACATCTGCAAGAAAAACAGTCCTTAGAAGATAACATGACCATTATGTAATTTTAACCATACACAAAGGACAGAAGATTAAAGGCACCAAAGAAAATTTACTCTAGATGTTTTATGTAGAAAGCATGTTTACTGCATGTCACACATTTACATGGCTTCCTGTAACTCAAATATACATTAGATGTGTAATTTTGAAAATATATGAAGATTGGGCGGTGCCTGTGGCTCAAGGAGTAGGGCGCCAGCCCCATATACCGGAGGTGGTAGGTTTAAACCCAGTCCCGGCCAAAAACTGCAAAAAAAAAAAATCAATTTACCAGAACTGAAGAAAGTGTTGGTCTCTAAAATCAAAAGGTAATCAATAAAAGCCTATACCTGAGAGGCCTGGATTCTTTAATCAGTGACAAGGCAGTTAGATAACAGCATTCGTCCCCACACTCCTCAAAGTCAGCAGAGGCTTCTTCTTGATGTGTCTGACTACCTTGACTCGGGTAATTTTCATTTCTGTTTTTCTCCTCAGAAAATTCAGGTATGGAATTTTTGTCAACAACCTGCTCTTTCATTTCTTCTAAAGCCTGGCTGAAGTCAGTCATTTCAAAGTGGTGTGCACCAGCACTCTGCTCTGATGAACTGTCCTCCCTGATCTGTTCCAGGTCTTCGAATGATCTGTAGCCACTTGACTGATCCACACAGTTCTGCTCACTTTCATCTTCGGACCTACAACCCTCTGATTTTTCTGACACTTCTCCATCAGAAAACAAAAACTGAGGTCCCTCTTCTGTCTCCATGTCCCTCTCATCTGGGCCAACTGGCTGCAGCAGGTGGTCTCCAGCCTGCAGCTCCTTTGTGTAGCCACTGGCAGAAACCTCCACATCAAGAGAGCCCTCCCTCCTAGGAAAACAAGCAGACATTGAGAGATAAACATTTATCTGAGATGAATAAATACCTATTGTTTTGTTCTAATAAATGATTCACTAGGTTTGATATTTTATGTATTTTAAAGATTTTTCTTTTCATAAAAACCTTAAACTACTTAGGCATACAAATATGAAAGGTAGATACCGTTAACTTTAACAATAAAATACCACTTAAAGGCCAATAGGGAGAAAAAATGAATCCTAGATATTTTCCCCTTCAAGGTCAGCATCTGGGTGTTTAAATACACATCTCTTGTGTAAAAATAGAAAAGAGGGCGGCGCCTATGGCTCAAAGGAGTAGGGCCAGCCCCATATGCCAGAGGTGATGGGTTCAAACCCAGCTCTGGCCAAAAACTGATAAAAAAAAAAAAAAAAAGATTAAAAAAAAATCAAAAATAAAAATCATATATTAACAGAAAGGTTATAGAAACTTTAGCTAATTATTAACTTACTAAACTAATTTTCAAAGGAGGCTAAAGATTTCTTTGAAATTATGTGACTTGTCCCAAATCAGAAACTATCTTAAGTGCATAAAATATGAGAAAATTTAGTTTTCAGAATGTACATAATATGACCCAATAATCAAAGATAGCTCCTGCTCTAAATAAGGGGAGCATAAATTTGAATGAACATTTGGTTTGAATGGGTTAATGGTTATTCATAAAGCATTAAAAATAGAATAAAAGTTCATGAATTTTGAAAAACTAGCTATGGTCCTTCTAAATTCAATTGTAATGCCTAAAAGAACCAAAGGCACTACCGTCTAGTAAAGTTTCACTTATGTAGTATAGAACAATGATAACTCCACAGTGATTATGTATCAAAGGTCAGCATTTGAAAAATTTTTTAGATGAAAGTTAATTTTTAGTACTGAATAAACAAGATATTTAAAGGGTTTTATCATTTAAAGAAACATGAACTACAAACCTGATATCACTAAAGGTTGGATAAAGCTCACTTTCATAGCCAAAACGCCTCATGAAGAAATCTTGAATGCATTTGACGTCTCTGTTGAAATACCTGCAAAATCAAGAATCATTTCTGACATAGCTGACAATACTCTTATATTATTTGTTACAGTATTCCTGCTCCTTATAGAAGGAAAAAAAGATGTTACACAAAAGGAAAAAGATACAAATTAATTGCCAATGTGTTTACAAAACCAAAATCTAAGGAAATCTTAAGGAATATAAACCATCAATGCTATGGTGAGAAAAGTCTAGGTTTTCTCACACTCTTACTTGGTATGAGTAAAATATACTACAGGAAGGTGAGTGAACTCTAGAAAAGGAGATTACGGGCTACAGACTAGAGATAGGTTTCCCCTAATCCCCAAAGTCCCCAGACTGTGTGGCTATGCTTCCCTTTAGCAGTGTTTCACTAGAACCACTGGCTAACTGGGTTCAAGATAAATAGGTTAGTGACAAAAAGATCTTAATGACGCATAAGCAAAGTCTGAAGACTACTATTATGTTTCTGTACTTTTATTACCCTTTAACTGATATGCAGAAACACCCAGAGGGATAGATAATCCTGTGGCTTATAATGATCTGAAAACACGTTAACATAGACCAAACGTAGAAGGACCTTTGAATTAGAAGATTTCCAAATAAAGAAGAATTAAGGATAAAATGATATAAACTTGAGAAAGATGAAGTTTGGCAAGAAGGACACAATGCCACTCTTCCTTGCTCTCAGGACACCTTGGAGAAAATCTTAATAAATTTTAAAGTTATCATTTTATATAAGTTCACATCTCCCTAACTACATAACTTCTTAAAAAGCAGAGATAATGCTTGTTTACACCTCAGTCACAAGTGCTTAGCATGACCCCTTTCCTTAGCACTAGTCAATAAAAATTCAAATTAAGTCACAGTCTCCCCAGGGAACAGTGCAGCCTGAAGGTGGAATGTTATCACCTGTTGCCAGTCTCTTCCCTGACTCTGGTTGTTCCCAAATGTCCCTTTATCATGACTGTGTTACTTCACATGCATAGAAAGGGTGATCAGTCATTATCCAAGGAGTAGTGATCACTCAAGAGTCAGGCATCAATTTTTTAGTATTATTTTGCTGGAAATATTTTTAAAATTTATTTTTAAATGACATTCCTTTCTCTAACTGAAGTGTAGACATTTTCTAATAAGTCACAAGAGGAAGACAAGTTTCATCTAACATGAAATGCTTCAAGCTCAAACCCTGCAGGAATGAACATGCTCTATCATGTAAGTGATACCAGCTGTTACATCTATATTTCAGAACCTGGCTGGTGGTTAGGTGATGTGAACACTGTGACCACCATAGAGTATGAAGAGACTGCCCCATATCAGAGATGAAGTTTTATGTGGATTCTTTCCTAATAACAAAACAGAAACTAAAAAATGACAAAGGATAATTATCACTGGTCTTATAACTAGGTTTTAGTCCAAAATTACCTCATTTGCTCGGTGCCATCATTACTTGGTGAAGTGCTCTTGAGATGACCAGAGAGAGGAGGGGAAAGGGAGAGAAAATACTGGTCCTAGGATTCCTCTCTCCACCTACCTCCTTCTTCTGGGCAGGCTTTTATGTTTTAAATATTGAGCTTCTCACCAAAAGTATACAGGAAGAAAAGGTTCCAGGGATGAGAAATTTTGACTTCTTTTTTTTTTTTTTAACAGTTTTTGGCCAGGGATGGGTTTGACCCCAGCACCTCCAGCATATAGGGCTGGCGCCCCACTCCTCTGAGCCACAGGCATTGCCCGAAAATTTGACTTTTCAAACTCTGTCAAATTATAATAGGGTGATTGAAATTCTTTTGATGCTATTTTCATTGTGGTTTACATAAACAAAATAGATAAGCAGGCAATGTCTTCAGATTTCCAATATATAGCATAAGCTTAGTGAAGAGTTTTTAAAAACTGGATCAAAGTAAAAATTTCCCCTTTATAAAACTGAGGAATAAGATTCTTTTATAGGGAAAATTCTAATAGTTGAATTATACTTTGATGAAAACTATATTTCTGTAACATCAACACCAGCCACTTTGAGCTAATTATTGACCTAAGTGATAGTATTAAAAAAAACTGAAAAATTATGAAAAAATGATTCCACTAGGCAAAAATATACCCACACCTAGAATCAATTTCAGCACATACCATTCAGCATTGGGATGAGAAGTTGAGACCATCTGTGGAAAATCGATCATGGTGATATGATCATTTTCATCCAAAATGAGATTAAATTCATTGAAATCTCCGTGAATCAGCCCGTGATTCCCAAGTCTCACAATTAGTTCCATAGCTTCATCATACACTGAGGCAGGATCTTCAACATGGTGTATCTGACATCTGAAAGTATTTTAAGTATAAAAACAGGTTATTTGTACTCATGTATGATTTTGTGAAAGTAAGCATGCATGTGTGCACATGTGAACTTTTGAGCCCTGTCTCCCCAACAGTTTTCTCCTCATTTCCATCAAATACAGAAGTAACATCTACCATTTTTAAAACAGAGCCATGTCCTGCTTCAATTGTTTCTTTCTACTATTACCTCCTTTATCCTCTTCATTTCTAGCCAAACTCTTCTACGTGTATTCCAATTTCCTTCCTCCCATTCTCAAAAAAACCTATTTTAAGCAGACTTTTACTCATCTCCTTCCTATCAAAATCTCTTGTGGAGACTACCAGTGATGTCTATGTTGCTATATCCAAGGTCCATCCATGGCTCTCATAGTACCTGATCCATCAACTGACTTCTCTGCCCTCTTTGAAACGTTTTCTTCACTCAACTCTTGGGACATGCTCTTCAGATCCTCCTCCTTTTCTCACAATCATACCTCCCTACTCTTTTCTGTTATTTCTTTCAAGTTTTCTCTCGTCTCTAAATTTTGGAGTTCCTCAAAAGCTCCTATGGGCTCCCGTTTTCTATTTTTTGACTTATTCTCAGTGGTCTTGTCAAAGCACATGGCTGTATCACACACTGCAGGCTTCTCTAACTCCCAAGCACTGTAAACTGCACGTCTAAAACTGTGTCTCAGATTCTGTCCCACCCTTCAACTCTAAATCTCTTCCTGCTGCTTTCCTGGTCCTGTAAATGCAACTTCATCCCTCCAATTAATCTGTTACTCAGGCCAAAACCTTGTTGTCATCACTTGACTTGACACTTCCTTCTCATCCACATTCAACCCCAAACACATCATGCTGCTTCAACCCGCAGAACATTCAGAACCTGACCACTTTTCAATAAAAACTACATTTCCATAACATTAACTCAGTAATTCAGTCACTTCAAACAAATAATTGACCTAAATGATAGTATTAAAACACTGAAAAATTATGAATAAAAAATGATTACAGCTGGGTGCAGCGGCTCATGCCTTTAATCCTAGCTCTCTGGGAAGCCAAGGTGGAAGGATCATTTGAGCTCAGGAGTTCAGAGACCAGCCTGAGCAAGAGTAAGATCCTGTCTCTGTTAAAAAAAGAAGAAAAAAAAAAAAACTAGCTGGGTGTTGTGGGGGTCACCTATAGTTCCAACTACTTGGGCAGCTGAGGCAGGAAGATCACCTGAATCCTCCTGAGGTTGCTAAGTGCTAGGATGATGTCACAGCACGCTAGCCTGGGTGAGAGTGAAACTCTGTCTCATAAAAAAGTAAAAATAAATAACTAACTATAAAATGATTCCACCAGGCACAAACAGTGATTCACATCTAGAATCACTGTTGCTGTGATCAGAGCTGCTGTCATCTGTTAACTAGGTTACACTGCCTCCTACTTTACCTAATTCTTTGTTTCTCTTGAGTCTATTCTTAACGTAGCAGCCAGACTGATCCTACTAAAACAATAGATCACATATTTTCTTGCTCAACAGTCCTACCCCGATGCCTTTCCATCTCAATCAAAATGTGGTAAGGTTTCACCTCACACTACCCTATGTGAACTAGAGGACTTCTACCACCACTTAGCACTTTCTAGCCCTCATACTCTGTTTTATTTTTATCCAGGTCACTCCTTACTACCTGATACTTGTTTATTTGTTCCATATCTCCTTCCATCAGAATGAGGCCAGGGACTATGTTTTTTTTTTTTTTTTTGAGACAGGAGCCTCAAGCTGTCCCGGTGGGTAGAGTACCGAGGCATCACAGCACACAGCAACATCCAACTCCTGGCTCAAGTGAGTCTCCTGCCTCTGCCTCCCAAGTAGCGGGGATCACAGGTGACTGCCACAACACCTGGCTATTTTTTTTTTTTTTGGTTGCAGCCATCATTGTTGTTTGGTGGGCCCAGGCTGGATTCGAACCCGCCACCTTGGGTGTACATGGCTGGCACCTTAGCCACTTGAGCCACAGGCGCTGAGCTGCTTTGTGACTCTTAATATTATAAATATTAAAACTGGATGAATAACAGATATTACAAAGTCCATAATGTCACTAAGAAACTGAGTTTTCAATTTGTCTTTGAGTTAATTCCTAAGTTAATTTCTAATCTCCCAGAAGCAATATTTCATTAATTTAAGAAATTTTTACTAAAAAACTCTGAAACTTAAATTCATTTATTGGAATCCATGGCTTCAAGCATAATGAACACTTACAGAGGATAACCATTTATGATCTCCATGACCACTGCATGGCGATTGTAATCAACTGGCTTTGGAACTGGAAATTTCCTCTCATATAACACCTAAAATATAACAAAATAGGCATAAGCTAACGAGGAGGTTATTATTTTCTAAAGAATAATAAAAGTAAATGTACCTTTCCATAACTAAAAGAAAAATACACAAGCCTTTATAAAACTACAGTTAATACCTGGGTATTTAGGCAGCCTGGTTTACTTATTCACTGCACAAAACAAGCTATACGTAAAAAACAAATTTTAAACTAAAGTTTGCTTGAATTCACTTCTCCACCAAAATGACATTTATAAAATATTACGTACTGTGTTAGAGATTCAAAAATGAGTGTCAATAAGTCTCTGCCCTCCAGAAACTTACAGTCTCTTAGAATGTTCCCTATTTTATAAATCTCTGCCATTTGCTGACACGTGCTAACAATATCCAAAAGGAAACAAACTGTGAAGTTGGAAACAGCCTGTCTTCTGGCACTTTAGGAAACAAGGCATTCTAACAGAACAGACATTTTAGGTTACAGAGCTCCCATCTTTTTCTCCAGACCACAATATGCTATATAAATCTACTACATGACAAACATATTGTAGCAGTCTGAGTCTACTGTTCTTTTAGATAATCCATACTATTTTCTTTTTCCCTATGCTTAATTTCTTCTGTCTCACTGTTTACAAAGTCTTAGTATTACTTCTTTCAGAATACCTCTGCAAGGTTAGCACCTGTAAATAGGCCTGGGTCATCTCTGTATGACCATGCTACCAATATCTCCAGTCCTGCCATTACATCCCACCTATTCTGTGTGCCAATACCAGGCAAAGATGTGGATGTGAATACCGACACTCCATTTAAAAAAAAAAAAAGTTGTTAATGTTTCAGTCTGAACAACTCTTCTCGATTTTTCAAAACTCTCTATAATCCACCTGTCCAATCCCAGTTCTCTCAATTGTCTAATGAGCACCCAAAAGGCCAGCTAGGAAAGCCACCCCATCAATAGCACACACATGGCTCATACCTATGTAGGTCCTTGCCCTCACTGGCTCCTGAGATGAGCTGCCTTCTCTTACAGTCAACGACCAGCCCCACGCTTCATAGCTCCAAACAGCTCACTTACTTTACAAAAACTCCTTTATCAACTATTCTACTCTACCAAAGTTTCTTTAAACTCGATAGATACTTTACACAGACTATACGGGTTATTTCTTTGGTATATACTCCTTTACCCCACTTAACCTAGTATTTGATTATAACACTCTGAGAAAATACCTATATAATGTTGGGAAAATATGTAACAGTTTGGGGTAAATATGTAAAATTTCTATCAAACTACTTACTATCACAGGATACAAACAAGTACATGATTAAAAACTGTCACACAATACAATTAGTATAAGACATATATAACATGAACTGTAACAGGACCATTCATATGGACTTAGGAATTCTTCCACAATTACTAAAAATTTAAGCATATAAATTAAAATAATCTTCTCATAGAACAACAAATTTAACTCCCAAGAAAAATGTTCACAGACTAAAACAATTTTCAATAGTTCAAAAAAAATTTTTTTTTTGAGACAGAGTCTCACTTTGTCTTGGTAGAGTGCCATAGCACCATAGCTCATAGCAACCTCAAGCTCTTGGGCTAATGCGATTCTCTTGCCTCAGCCTCCCAAGTAGTTGGAACTACAGGCCTGCCACAACTTCTGGCTTTTTTAATAGGCAGGGTCTCGCTCTGGCTCAGGCTGGTCTTGAACCTATAAGCTTAGGCAATCTATCTGCCTCAGCCTCCTACTGCGCCCGGCCAATAGTTCAATTTTTTTTTAAAAAAAGAGAAAAATTATGACAAATCCTACTGGACAGAATTTATTTTCCGTTTAATTTAGTTATTACTGAATATGTTTAATTTGGCTATTAACAAAGATATTTAGTAAATTTATGCTGAATTTTGCATGTCAAATATTTTGACCATTTTAAATATAAATTTGTAAACTGACATCTGTTCCACTGTGTGAAAGAAAAATACTAGTCAATTTACCTGAGGCCGTAAGGTTTCCAAAGATGGTAATTACCTGGGGTTTTCAATTAGAGAGACTATATATGGTTTTATATTGAAGAGACAGAACACATATCCACACAAATTATAAGGTAACTACATCATTATTTTCAGCTATTTCATCTTGTTAAAACTGTAGAATATGTGTTGTCTTTATATATTAACAATTAAACAAATAATCCACAAAGCTAAAAGTGACCACAGGGACCAAGTCTGGGATTAGAGATATGGGGCACCACACTGATGCTTGTCACCAAGGTCTTTGAACTGTATATATTAGTTGGCTAAAAAAATGCAAAATTATTTTTAAAAATACCTTCATATAGGCAAATTCCTTCATAGCAGAGAGACGAGATAAATAAAGCCAAGACACATTATGTCTGTGTTTATGGTAATCACGCTTGTTTTTCAGATTTCGAAAGGAGGTTCTGCCCAGTCTGTGAAGCTTTAATGCAAATTGCTGTCCTTCTTCATTTGCAATAATGTAAATATCTAGAGCCAAGAAGATCAATATTATACTTTTATTCCAGTAAATTAAAACAATTTTCACTCTCATTTTATTTGACAAGTATCTTATCTTTCCTAATATAGCATCCCTTATCTAAAATGCCTAGGACCACAGTGTTTCAAATTTTGGAAGATGTACATATAAATAATGAGCTATCTGGGGATCAGGACCAAGTCTAAACACAAAATTTATGTTTCACATAGACTTTATATGCACAGCCTGAAGCCTAAATATTTCTAATAATTTTGTCCATGGATTGCAGTTTGTGTGTATGAGGTCAGGTGTGGAATTTTCCACTTCTAGTGTCCATCATGTCATGCTAAAAAATTTTCAAATTTTGGAGCATTTTAGATATCTGATTTTCAGATTAGGGATTATTAATATATATAACTAGGGTTACTTATCATTTGGCAAAAAGCTATATTCCATGCATTCACTATTTTACCTTAATTATAATTCAAAATAAGCCAATATATATTAATAACTATGACAAAAGAAAGCAGAGACACAATGTGTCAAAGATTCTTGCTTCCAAAGGTGCTCAATGTGTATATTTACCATGTCAAAAGAATCACTCAATTTAGTAGAAAAAATATCTAATTGTTCCTTAATGTCCCATATGTGAGAAAAGTGATATTGAATCTTCCTTTTCAACGTGAAGTTCAATTCTTCAAGTGCTCTTAGAATGTTATTTGTAGAATAATACTCATTTAGAGCATTATTCACTGAACAATACCTGATTCTAACTATTGATAGCTTAGCTCAGTATAGAGTACACATCTCCATTCTGTCAAAAAGATTAAAACAATGGAGATCTTCCAGTAAGTATGCTGTCAATTATCAAAATAAGTCGCTATATCTTACACTGAAATTTAGAACATGTTCTCATCACTTAGGAGGATTTATATTTTTATTAAAAAACAGGCTGTCACACGTTGATTGGATTATAAATTAGTATAAACTATCTGGAAAAATTTGGTCATATCAAAACTTTAGATGCACAAACTTTTTGCCCTGTTCTGCACTGGACTCTGCTCCCCCAAAACTCCATTGCTGAATTTCTAATGCCCAAAGGCCCTACCTAGGGATAGGGCCTTTAAAGAAGTAATTAAAGATAAGTGAATGAAGTCCTAAGTGTGGGGCCTTAATCCCACAGGATTAGTGTCCTTATCAGAAGAGGAAGAGACAACAGGGACAAAGGGAAAAGGCCACTTGAGGACACAGCAAGGCGGCAGGTGTCAGTAAGCTAAGGTGAGGACTTAGGAGAAACCAAACTTTTGTACTCAACTTTTAGTCTCCAAAATTTTGAGAAAATAAATTTCTGTTTAAGCCACAAGACTGTTATTTTGCTCCAGCCAACAAATACATGCCTCAATAATCAATTACCACGAACCTATTTACAAATTTCTGTGCACATATGCACAGACACAAGAGTGTTCAAATACATGCCTCAATAATTCAATCACTAGGAACGTATTTACAAATTTATAGGCACATATGCACAGACACAAGAGTGTACACTGCATCACTACTTAAAAAGAAAGACCAGAAGTAACCTAGTAACCTAATGACCAGTAACTGGGGACTGGTAAACTCAATTACAGAGTATCGTACAATGTTAATAGTCTGCAACTATGGAGAAAGATACATCTGTTGATATGAAGTAATAACAAAGGTACATCAAGTAGACAAAATCAAGGTGTAGAATAGTGAGCACTGTTTGCTTCCCCTTGTGATTAAAGAGATAATGAAGTTATATACCTACATCCTTAGTATATGTAAATACACTTACATAGAAAATCTGTAGTTAATAGTTGACATAAAAATGTCCAAAAAAAAAAAAATAGGAAGCCTACTTCATAGAGGGTGCTTCACATTTTCACATTACTTCTGTTTTTTTATTTTCCACACACATTATATCCTATTAATTATAGTACTCATTTTACTTCTTAAATTTATACTGCAATCTAGGTATAAATGGAGAAGACATACAAACCATATCAACTACCTCAGCAACTTTCTTTGGAGTAGACTTCCAAACATTTCTTCTGCTTCCTGAGCTTAGATAAATAATTTAACTATAGGATAAACTATATCACAGAAAAAGCAGTAAGTAAGAGAGCATGATATGAACATAATCATTCCCTGTTCTTTATTCCATTCCTATGGTCTTCTACATAGGAAATAGATACACAGGTATTTGGTCAATGCTATTTTGTAATCTTTTATTTTTCTGTAGGTAAGGTCTACACATACTTATTGTCTTTGCCTTGTTTACCATACTGCTATGATTTATTAAAATGTATTTGTGGTTTTTACATAGTCACTAAAATATCTTCTAGTACATCCTTGTGTACATATTTTTAACTACTAGAAATGTACAATTTATCTACATTGCTAGATCTAAAATAAGAGCAAATAAAATATCTGTCAAAAAACTATTAGAAGAAAACTGGTATAAATAAATTTTCAGTGAAGACTTCTGGAGAAACAATAACAAAATTAAGGGTTCATTCATAATTTTTATTGCTTCCAACCAACTTTCCACTTTACTGTTTATCTGGAAAAAAGCGTAAAAATTAAAAGAGGAATGCTTTCTCTAGGGAAAATAGTACTTATGGAAACCTATTAGTTTCCAAAACAAAGAAAGTATTTTCCATAAGTACTATTAGTACTTACCTGATTCTTTGCCAACACCCATCTGGTTTCCAACAGATGCAACTACTTGTCTAGAAGAAAGTGTTTTCAAAGCCAGGTAATCATAGCCTGCATTTGTCAACCGATAGCCCTGGACAGCTGGACAAAATCAAATGAGAAACATCATATTTTAGTTATATTGTATCTCAAGTCATAGGAAGAATTTAAACATGGGAAGTCTTGGTTGGAAAAGGATAGGCTACCAGGCTTAAAGTTTCCCATTTTTCTACAATTTGTATTTTTTCTCTAGTGCATGTAGTGTTATTCAACTTGTGACCCACAGACTGATCACTTTTCTAGTAGCTACTTTTTAACTATATTTTATAAAGGGACATATAGTAAGTTTAAAAAAATTCATCCCTTACCACATAGGGTTTGAGATTAATGCTCTAGTCCTGGGGCAGACTGTAATTTCTAAAGATGGTAGCAACAACATCTTTAACCTACTCTATCTTATGCAGTACAACCTCTTGACATTCCCTTCTCTCTACCTCGTCTAACCTTTGTGTGCTCTGTTTTGACCAACAGGATATGGCAGAAGTGTGTCTGTTAGTTCTTCATCAAGAGCTTTTCTAACCTGGCAAATGCCACTGCTTGACTTTTCAGAACACATGGGGAGAAACCAGTTACTTGAAAAAATCATAAATGCCACTTCAAAATACTTACTCTTGGTACGCTCCCAAGCTATAAGTTTATGTTTCACTAATTCTTTTAAAACTTTATTACAGCCACCATGCTTAAGGCTGGCTATAGAGGCGATCAAACTGGGAGGAACTATCTCATGGTTCTTCATGCCCATTTCAACCTGAAATTAAAGAAATCATTACATAATCATAATTGATACAAAGCCTAACACAGGCTAACTAAGAAATTAACTTCTCCTTGAAAATTCCCTGACCATGCAGTTCTCCAACTAATTCTGAGACATAATTACTTCCTTTCCTGAACATATTTTTATTATAATTCAATATTTAATCACTGTTAGTCATACTGCCTTTCTACTTCAAGGTTGGGAATTATGAGTAGCTCACACAGGTAATGACATGTGTTAAATCCTAAAATATTTGCTGACATCTAAACATTTGTATTTAAATTTACAGGTGTTGCAGATATTTATTAAGCAGGTATGTAATGAGAAAGCATCATACCTAGGCATTATGCTAAGTATTGTGGAAGATTAAAAAAATACATGAAAATACACACTTTATTCCAGAGAATTTATTAGCAAACTGTAGAAATAAAATAAGTACACATCTAACTTTACTACAAGGTAAGAAGTGATAAGTGACAGAAAAAAATAAAAATAAAAAGAGGTAGCTAAGGGCAAGACAAGAATACTTTCAGGTGGGAGAGCAGTTCCAGGGAAGAAGCAATACTTGAGACTGACGTTGAGATGTGGGCATCCAGAGAAAGCAGAGTAAGAAATACTGGAGGTCTCAGGAGGGCATTTGGAAATGGGGCACATTCAAGAAAGTATTGAGCACAGGAAGCAAGTATAGTGCTATCTCAGATAAAATGACAAGTAGAATTAATGCAAAAAAAAAAAACCCTGGAAAATACTTACAAGATATAAAGCCTTGAAACATAAATGAAATGTCTTACATTTTATACTGAGCAAAACAGAAAACTCTTTCAGATATGTAGGCAAGGGAAACACATGAACAGAGTCATCTTAGGAACACTAATCTGATAGCAGGAATATGCAAACTGCTTTAGAGATGGGAAAAACTGGAGGGAGTGTATAGGAGAACTAAGACAGTATTCCAGTTAAGAACAAGCTGCAGTGGTTATGTTAGGAACAAATTAAAGATCTTTAGGAAGTAGTAGGGGAGGGCTTGGCAACAGGGTGTGCAAGGTAGATGGAATGGAAGCAAAGAGGAAGAGCACACTTTAAAATTATTATTATTATTATTGGCAGATTTTAGGAAAAGAGGAAGAGGGTAGAAAAGTTGATGAACTTGGTTTGAGCAAAGAGTCAAAGGAAATGTTTGAAGGAAAACTGGAAAGAGATCTATACTTATGAATGAAATCAAAATTACAGGGGTAAATTGTCAGTTATTTGATAGAGGTAAGATGAAACTGTAGAGTGAATATAATCACTGAGCAAGAAATAATGGGAGAAAAAGAGGTGCTGGGGACTTCTTGGGGGATAAGTTCAAATTGAAAGATAAGGGCAGCTAGTCAACAATGATTACCCTGTCAGGGGATCCTCCAAAGAAGTCAAAGGTAAGAGAGGGACAGGAGCAGTACTAACAGTGATGAGATTCCCCTGAGACTGGAACATCATATTGAATTACCATGTCATGCCTTGGTAAGCTTCAAAAAGAACTTAAATATTTCATAAAGTTTTGGAAGACAAATCTGACATCATTTTGATTCCTTTTCCAGCTCATCTCCGACCATTAGTCTCTGACTCACTACGTTCCAGTCAGTGTCCTTTCCTTTCTTCAAAGACCTTCCTGCTTCAACATCTCTGCACTTATTTATTCCTGTTTCTTGCACTTCCAGCCCTTCCCATGGACTTCACTAGGCTCCTGTGATTCTCCAAATCATTCTTTCATTTATTTAGCGAATGCTTACTTATTGCCTACCAAAGGCCAAGAACTTTTTTCTTTTTAAAGACCTTTGGTTGCAACAATCAACAGGCAAGATTCCAGCACAACCGGTAGCCTTCCCTGACTACCCAATTCAAAGACAGCATTCCGCCTCTGCTCCCCAGATGTACCTACTTTCTACTCCACCTTCCTTTATCATCTTCATAGATGATGAACTACGACTATGGGAGCTACTCCGGGAATACACAGGGTGGCACAAGCACACAGTAACCAGTGTGCCTCAGAGGCTCCCAGAGGCCCCTGCCGGCATCCTCCATCAGCGCCTGCCTCGGCCCCTCCTCTACTCCCACTAGGTCCTGTGGTGCTGGGGATGGGGTCATCCCAGGGCTGCTTCCCTCTAGCCCACTGCCTCCCCTCTGAGGGGCTTCTTTCCCCCACACAGGGCCAGGCATTTTTTTCTCTGGATTCAAACAGGAAACAATGACCTTTTATTTTCCGTTTCTCTCCCCTTAACCCTCCAACCTCCCACCCCCTGTTCTTCCTACTTTCTTCCTTTT